>JAJOOR010031312.1:0-22861 GCA_036250505.1 Solanum acaule | reverse complement strand
AATACATTATAAGAAGGGAAATACAAACTTATTTGGTATTCATTTGGCGTTTGGAATACAAAATGATATTGAAATACATCCTGATTTTTGGAATACAAACTGATATTGAAATACATCCTGATTTTTGGAATATAAGCTGATCCAGAGAAATAGTAACTACAATTTTAAAGTGAAATAATAATAATATAACAAGACTGGATATTGAAATATAAATACAATTTAGTTTGAATACAACTTATTCTATGTTTTATGTTTTCACCAAAAATGTATTTTCAATATCATTTTATTTTACTACTAATTTGTATTTATATTTTTTTTTCTTAAACTAGAATGCCAAAAGAGTTGTATTCATTATAGTTCTATACCAACAATTTTTTGTATTTTAAGTTATACATATCTTTAGGTATATAGATTGTATTCCATTTTTTATATAATTTAAATTTGTGACTCATATAATTTTTCAATTACACTTAAAAGTAATTACACGTTAAATACACAAAAATAAAATAAATATATTCATAACATGAATATGAATACATTTCGGTTGAACACATATTCAAAGAATTTCAAACAAGTAAATATATAAAACAGAGGGCATTAGAAATTGGAAAACAATTTCACTCTAATAAGATCTAAATTCAAGCATCATTAACTAAACAATACGCAATCCATTCCTACACGAACGCCTATTGTTCCCCTTAAACCCACAAGTACGGCAAGAATTCTTGCTCTTCTTCCCATATAGCTCGTTGTACGCCTTGTCACGATACTTCTGGGATGGCCTTCCAGGTAGCTTTTTGTGCTTTGGAGGCCGCACTATGTCGTCCTTAATATACCAAGGTACATTCCACTAGTTTTGATCAGGTAAGGAAGTAATTGGAATGTTGTATGTATCCAACAAGTAATTACACATTAAATACACAAAAATAAAATACACTAATTACATAAATGTAATGTGCGCTCAAACATCACTAGCTTCAAAAAGAAAAAATATAGAACACGCACTCAATACATACTGATCTATATTTACATACAAAGATTTCACCGGTTAGCTCAACTACAACAAATTGAATTCAATATTTAATTGTATGCAGAACTTACTACAAGGCAACAAATATTGGTATACAATTCTTAATTACTTTATGATTTTAATCCCTAGTTGTACTCTGTTCAGTATATCACATAATTTTTATGACTATATCCCTATATTGTTACTATTTACATTAACTTAATGGGATACAAAATATTGTGTGCATTAAAAAAAACAACAACTTCCAAACTATAAAAAAACAAACAATTTCGTTCATTCTACATCATAATTTGGATACAAAACATCCAAAAAAATGGGATACAAAAATATTGTATGCATTCAAATAAAAGGAAAACAGCTACGAAACTAAAAAAAATCAAGCACTTTCAATCGTTCTACATCATAGTTTGGATACAAAACATCCAAAAAAAAGCTAAAAATATCAAACCATACAAAGATTTCATCGATTTAATCAGAAAAAAATCAGCTTAATTCTCTCCAAAGAATAGCAATCAGGAACGATCTCCACATTGTAGGCGAATCTTTCGACGAAATCCTTAGCTAATGCATTCCAATTAGACCATTGTTTTATCTCATGAGAGGTAAACTATTCCAACGCTTATCCACTTAAACTTCCACCAAAGAGCTATATTAACAAGGCTTCATTCCTACCAACTTCTACGAGTTGGTCACAATAAGCTCTCAAGTGCATCAATGGATTCCCTGTTCCTCCGAAAGTGTCAAATTTTGGCACTTTAAACCCTTCCGGGAGGTCCAGATTCGGATGGATGCACACACCCTTATAACCCAACCCATCGACTACAGAAATATAGTGCAACTCCCTCATGGCTTTCCCGATCTCTTTTTTCATATTCAACTTGGTTGTCTCTTCCTTTGACCTCTACTCTCTCTCATGTTCCTTATAATTATCAAGCTCGGAACAGTTGACATAGGGTTCATTTGAAACTAGAATTTGAAAAGTAATTTTTTGAGGCAATGGCGGAGCAATTGAGGGATTCTGGGTATTTTGAGTGACTTGGTAATTTTGGGAGAAAGTCTGGGGGTTTATATGCTGATTTTGGTGATGGGTAAAGGTTTGTAGAGACTACTAACATTTGGGTTTTTAGGGAGATGACAAGTTTGTAGGTTGGTGTTTTGAGGAGGAAGTGGCGCTTGAGAATTGGTACCTTGAGGAGGAGGTGGCGCTTGGTAAGAGACGGAGGCATGATGGGATTTTGAGGCGGTTAGGTCGATGATTGGGGGATTTCGAGCGGGTCTAGAGGGTGGGTTATGAACCTGTTCCGCGTTTGGAGGAGGAAAGTGGAGTGAAGGTCTTCCATCTCTTGGAGCATTGAAAGCGAAAATCAGATTAGGCAAATCTTGCCATCTTTTCATTTCCACCCTCATTTCGGCGATCTGCTGCATCAACTGCATAATTAATTCGTTTTGATTAGTGACAACAGGCTGAGCCATTACAACATCAATTAGACCAACCTCGTCATTGTTATCACCAATTACTACCTTTCTTTTTTTTGCAAACTTTGATTGGGAAAGGAATCTTTAGGAGCCTTAGATCTTGTGAAATAAAGGTGTTCAACCAACTTATCAACACACATGTCAGTTCTAAGTTCCTGACAAAGAAAAATTACTCAAAAGATAAACGTGTTAGTCTATGTAGATGAAAAGTAATACAAAATATCGCACATATGACCACAAACACATAAGAATTGCTCCACTTAAAGATAATGTAGCGCACGTATTTAGAGACATTACTAAATAGACAGGATTTTGCCTATTTGATTTTGCGCTTAGTGAATCAGAAACGTCAACTTAAGTCGAGACAAAGTTGATTGTATCTTTTATTGTCACATTTTTTATTTTCGATTGCTATGAAACTCTATTCTCTTTGCAAGAGTTGGAAAAGATAAAAATTTCTCGAAATGAGGACCGAGCCTTGAAAGGCTACCTACATATCTCACGAAGGAGAATTCAGGTCCTACATAGTTTGACCTTCCTTTTTGAATTGAGACGAAAAGTCGACCTTTTCTGAGAACGGAGAGTAAGGACTTGAAAGCAAAGTTCGAATTTTGTTGGAAAACTAAAGACTCGAATAATATTTGGACGCACTTTCGATAGCGACTTAATATTTGTGCTTAGGGGCTCTAAAAAATCTCAAACAAGATTGAGCTAGAATATCTCCTAATAAATCAACATATTCACACACGCAGTTATAACACATAAACATATATTGCGCGTTCTAAATAGATATGTGACCCTATTGTGCCAAGGATAGGCCAAACGATTTTAAAAATGTATACGTCATTTGAAACATTCCATTGCCCTCAAAATCTAAATTCATACGAGTTTTATAAATAAACTAAATGAGGATACATAATAGGGAAAATGGATAGAAATAACCAGTCCCACGTAGGAGTATAATCTGAAACTATTCTTTCATGGGAGGTCCCTTTTCTTTCTTGATTTCTTGTCACCTCAGAATGCCAACGCCTTTGGATGGACTAGTAATTTGATCATTACTCGACTCGAACAAACTATTAAACTCTCTATCCCAAGAGACAGTGGTTTATCAAACAGCGTATACATCATTCAAATTTAAACACATAAATATGATTGTCCATTTAGGCCGTGAGCCATTTTGAACTCAAGGTGGTCTCTCTAATGGGTAGGGTGTTGGGTCATATTAGGCCAATGCACTAATTTTTGAGATTGGACTTCACTTTACACTAGTTTGTCTAAGGGTGAACTTTATTTATAATGGATCAGTGATCCAAGCGGATTACTTGAACTGGAACAGTTAACGATCGTTGATTATCCAATAGTAAACTACATTCGTCAGGGTGTTCCGAGAACAAATTGGTTAACACACGACTGCGGCACACATAATCGTCCTTTAAGTAAAAAATAAAAATAAGTGTCGTTTGACAGAATATATGTCCTGCTTTGAATGCAACAAATTAATATTGGTAAAAATTAAACAAATAAGCGAATAAATAACAAACCTTAACCAAATATATTAATTTTAGGGTCAGAACCTACTCTTTTTCCACAGCTGAATCGCCATTCTGTTTTATTTTAAAAGAGAAAATGACAGGTTTTAAAGAGTCAACACTTAATTTTTAAAGGAAAATTACGAAAACTGATTTTTTCAAAAGATTAAAACAGAAATCAATTGAAAATATTTAAATGCGTTCGGGGTTCATATTAGTATTTCGGGAAGGATTTAAAAGCATCCGAAATACCCGCTAACACGCGGTTATTCGATAATTAACTATTTGGCTAAAAAATAAATTGACTTAATTCAATATTGAGAGAATGAATAATTATGAAAGTAAAAACCATTTTAAGAGGAAAAAAGGGAAATATTAAGATATTATCTAAGTAAAATATTTTGAATTAATTCAAATAAGAAAATAAACACTTATTCAATTTTTAGGAAAATAAAAGTAATCAATTTAAAGTGGTTATCTTTTGGGAATTGGTTTAAGGAACAACCTTAAAATTAAACAAATAAGTAAACAAGCGATAACAATCAAAATAAATAGGAGATGAAGAAGGGAAATTGGGCCCAACCTTGTTCTGTCCGCCTGGCCAGCACTTGGGCCTAATTTCTATTTTGGGACCAAAGGCCCAATATTTAGTACATGTCCTAAACTAATTTTAGAAATTTGCTTTTCTTTGGGCCTTTGGCCTAATTCTTGTCTCCTTGTACCTGTCTTAATAACTAACAAATAATAATAATTACAATAAAAGGGATTATGCCCAAAAATAACAAAATACAAGCTGAATGTCAAGGACTTTAGGCCTATTTCCATTTTCGTATACACTAGTTGTATAATACTAGTGCATACAATCTCGTATATTAGCTCCAAACACCTGTACGTCAATTCCAAAAAATTATTCTTCAATTTCGATGGTTGGCTGACTCAAAAGAAGTGGGCCTCTATGGCCCAATATGAAAATGCAAGGCTAGGGGATAGAGTCCATGAGGACTTAGGTAGATTTCACATGCAACAAAAAATGAAAATAAAAATTAGTACTTAATAATAATATCTTTAAATCATAACTTAACAATGATCAACCAATCCCAAAACAATAAATGTATCGAAGGAAATTACAACTTAACACCTTAAGCTAAGGAAAATAAACAAATAGATTGGACAATTATAGTAAACAAATGGCAGATTTCAAGCGCAAGAGAAGACAATTTTAATCAGGCCTACAATGATTCAATCAATCCATATGCTTTGTAAAATCTCATTTACACATAATTATAAACAACTAAGCCATAAAATCATTCTTTCATCTTCGTAGATTAGTGCAGAAACCAAATAACATACAATCCAAACCATCGATAATTGATCTTATACTAAGGAAAAATCAGCATGTTACACACATTAAGAAAATAAATGCCAATAAATTTATACCTCGAGTAACCATAAAGATTAAACTCTAACAAAACTAAAAACCAGAAGAAGAAAATAAGAAGCTTAGATTCTAAGCTGACTCAATCCACGAACAACAATCCATTCCAAACTATTTTTTTAAAGAGAAGACAATGAGATAGCAGAAATTTAATCATGGGCCACACTAAGTAGTGAGATATTAATACTTGATCAAAAATGGAGAAAAGAAGAATGAGAAAAAAAACTATTAAATAGAAACTAATTTAGCTACAGACATCAAAATCTGTCTTAATATGCTTTAGAATATAAGACAATGAATTAACCAACTCATACGATTTACATTAGTCGAAATAACAACAAGAAGAAAACAACTTATAAATCAGAAAACTGAAATCACCTATGGAAGATGATTTCGAACTTTATGACTGAACAACAACTTTCATAGCTAACCATGCAAGATTAACAATGAAACAAGAAGAAAATAGGAAGAAACCAACTTAACGCCTTATAGAAATATTAAGATTTCGAGCAAAACAAACCAAAAAGACATTAGAATCGACAAACAAGCTTATATCAATGCTTTGCAATCAACGGTAAGTCGAAAAAACTCAACATTCTAACATTTAGACGCCTCATACAAGAAGGAAAATGATAAGTAATAATGAGGATGTTACATTTCGCTTAGCAAGAATTGGGAACTACGAGTTAGAGAGCTTCCTGTAACCACTAGTGGGACTCCAACAGAAAGCAAGAAAGAAAAAACCTAAAGCTAAACTCCCAAATTCTTATAGTTTGGAACCTAATTCTATATATATTCAATCGACTAAGGTAATGTGTAACCAATAATTTTATTGTGTTTTTCTTCTCTAAAGCCAACTGATTCCAACTTTCTCCCAACTTTTTTCCAACCCCCCACAACAAAGAAGAAAAAATCTTTTATAAAAGGAGATTAGGGCTGATTTAAGGGGGAATACGGGAGGGATTGGGAGAATTCAAATTTGAATTTCGAATTTCTATTTTTGAGATAAGGCTCAAACGGCTGGCAAAGTACCAATTTCAACGGATTTGGATGAAAAGTCGTCTGATTCAAGCCAAGGACGAACTCGAAAGGAGACGGAGACACCTGGCCTTGTGCTCGTACTAACAGATCAGGAAGAGGACAAGGGTCACACGATTTTGGTTGCGTCTAATTCGCTATTTTACTTTGGCAGCGTTTTGCAGCGCGTGAATTGGGTTTCGTTGAACTTCTGGAGAAGAATAACGAATGGTATAAGGATGGGGTCATGTTTGTTTGCTGTTTGGGCTGCTGTTGTATGTTGTATTGTTGGAATAATATGGTTTTTTGGCTAGGTCTTGGTGTAATGTTGGCTGCAAATTGGAGGCATTAATGGACTGAGTTGTAGGAATTGGAAATAAGAGAATTGGGCTGATGAAAAATGAAAAAAGGGCCCAAAACTTAGATGAGTTAAGGATAAAATTTAATAGATTAGACTTTGAATTTAAGCTTTAGCCATATGAATTTAAATTATAGCTAATTAGTGATTTAAAAGGTAGTCAAACTTAGTTAATTAGGATAAGTTTGGCTAATAAATAAATAAGATGAATTAATATAATTAATTTACGAGCTTCTTAATCTTAACGAATTAAAAATAATTAACTTACTTATGAAATAATTAATTTGAATATATAAACTAATATCAAATAAGCTAATTAACACAAAACTTAAAAAGTAAACTCTTTTTGGAATGATTATTTTTAATGTTCGTAAAATGTAATAATTATATACAAAATTATATAAAAATATATATATTGTTTTAAAATTATAGAAATGACTAAGATTGCTTAAAAACTAATTATTTTTTTTGAATTTTTTGTAAAACTATTCATTCCAAGTCATTGAAAATTAATAAGCTTGAAAGTTAATTCTTATCGGAGAGGGTCAAAATTGAGTGTCAACAACTATCCCTCATTTGACTTGGATTGATGAAAGAAATCTGAGGAAAATGAAATTGACGAATCCAATTTTGACTGACCACTTCTTCATCCTATCAAAAAGGGATTTTGGTACGGACTTCAGGAATCATGGCCGAACCCCAGAAGTGGGTGTCCTACATATCTCGGACTATATGAGAATTTAGGCCACTTGTAGTCTGATACGCTTGATTCGACGCATGATTTTGAAAGATTCAAAAGTCATCTCGATACTGAATTATGAAGAGACCGAAATGCTCAAAAATAAGATTTAAGAGCGAATGTTGGAATATAATTGAGTTTTCAACATTGATCCTGCCTATATATCCTTAAACCTTTGGAATCAGACTGTTTGTAATACGACTCAATCGATTGAAAAAGAAATCTATTATGAAAGATAACATTTGGTTCTGGAAAAACGACAAAGTAAATCAAGTATGAATATGAGGCTTACAACCTCTTAGCAATGAATGTGACATGCTTCACACCCATAATTAAGGACTTGAACATACATAATTTTCAAAGCTCTTGGTGCATTGTCACTCAGATTGGAAAGATGCCTCCAGTGAAAACCAAATTTTTCCAGATGCGAAATTGAAACCGGTAAACCTAAAGAAAAACCCACATGCCTTTTGATAGGGTTGTGGTTTGGTTGTGGTGGAAGTTTCTCCTCTGCTTGCGTCCTAGAAGTTTGGCACTCCTCTTCGGACTATGTCCTAGTTCGTTGCTAAGAAAAGGTTCTACGTTGTGCTACATCCATGTTGATGTCGTTCGCACCTGCGGTTTGATTTGAGAATTCATCCTCTTGGATGCTCTCGACAAAGACTGAGATATAACTCATTAGCATAAAAATATAATTCAAATGCAGAGATAGCGTCTTTTACCATGTTGACTTTTAGTCGCTCTCCTTGAACATTTAACGTCAGTTCCTTCAATTTGACGTTAGGCCAATAAAACTTGTATCTCATATTTGCAATATAATTCTTCGAATGTACTATTCCTTTGATAACGAAATAATAAAATATAGACTGATGTAATATGTTAATGGCTTTCTTGATGACGTTCTTGCAAATGAAAATAATGAGGATGGTTTTTCATTGGTAAGATGACGATAATGATTGGATGATATTGCTCCTTCGATAGGATGATAATAATGCTAGGATGATGCTACTCCATCGATATGATGATGATGTTGATGCTCCATTGGTAGGATAATGATGCTTCATTGATAGGATGACGATGATGATAGAATGATGCTGCTCCATCAATAGGATGATGGTGATGCTTCGTCATTAGGATGATGATGTTGATGCTTTATTGATAGGATGATGATGATGCTCCATTGATAGGATGATGATATTGATGCTCATTGGTATGATAATGACGCTTCATTGAGAGGATGACGATAATCCATTGGTAGAGTGATGTTGATCATGATGCTACTTCATTGATAGGATGATAATGCTTCATCAATAAAATGATGATTGACAATGAGCCATTGATAGGATAATACTGATGAAGATCCATTGATAGGATAATGATAATAAAGATCAGCTAGTAGGATGATGATGAAGATTCGTCGGTAGGATAATATTGATCTATTGGTAGGATAATGTTGATGATGCTTATCGATAGAATGATGATGTTGATGCTGATGAAGATCCGTCGGTGGGGTAATGTTGATCAATTGGTAGGATAATGTTGATGATGCTCCATCGATAGGATGATGATGTTGATGCTGATGAAGATCCGTCGGTAGGGTAATGTTGTTTCATTGGTAGGATAATATTGATGATCCATTTGTAGGATAGTGTTGATCCATTGGTAGGCTAATGAAAATGAAGATCTATCGGTAGGATGATGATATTTCATTGATAAAATAACGATGATGTCCCTCTGGGTGATGGTATTATCTTATTTTATAATACCTAGGAATGTCTATTCGGGAGGTAGATACGATGTCCCTCTGGGTAGTTCACATTACCGCATCTGATATCAACAGAATTCGTGAATATTCTTCAAACGTTCTTGATGCTGAAAAATGAATATTATATCATTGAAGATGCTTGTACATGTTGAGAATGATGATTTCGCTTGTTCCTATTTTGAACACTTTGTTTTCGTTGTGACTCAGGTTTTGCTGGGAATTTGAAACGCGGTGTTGTTGCTCGTATTCTGAACTCTTTCTTTTTCTTCGAAAATATTCTAATGACTTTCCTGCATCCACATAAGAGTTGTCAATTTTGGGAAGCACCTCACCCTTTTGACTTTTCCATATTCGTTGAATAGAGAAATATGATGAACTTGAGGCAATCTTATAGACCTGCATCCACAGAAAAATTGTTAGTTTTTTAAACAAGCAGATCTGTGTTGACTTCTTCAATCGCTTGCTCCTGGTCTTGCTATCTTCAGTTGATCGCTCTAATCTCTTGCTTCTCGATAGACAAGACAAAACATTTTATGTAAAAATATTTGAAACATATAGATAAAATCTTTAAGAAAAAGGTTTTCAAAAAGCTGTAATTAAAAAAGGTCATTGCCAAGTGTCATGCCACGTCAAGCTTAAAAGAATGTCCTTAGTTCGAAGCTTTGGTGTGTCCGATAGCTTGTTCTAGAGAATTCAAAAATCCTTAAAGCTTTGGAAATTTCTGAAATGGTTCTCCCAAAATCTATTATAATCGGGAAGTTATGTAGTTGACTCTGAAATTCAAAGGTATCGGAGATTGCTGCAGTTGACTATAAACTTTAACAATGCCAGAGATCATTTGAAGTTAGCTTTAAACTTCTAATATGCTCGAAATATTCGAAATTTACTACAAACTTTTAGTGATGCTTGAAGAAATTTTTTAGGCCATCCTAAAAATCTCTATCCAGTTAGATGTGTTGGAGTATCTCGAACAGTTGATATATGACTTGTAGAATTTTTGAGACCTTCTCAAAAATTCTGTTCCAGTTGCAACTCTCAATGTATCTTCAGTCTCGAATTATTGGAGAGATTCTCTTCTCGAGAATTTTTGAGTCCCTCTCAAAAATTCTGTTTCAGTTTCTATCGTAAAGAAAAATAGAAATCTTACGGGAGATATGACCGAGCCGTTGTGGCGCCTACGTATCCCGTTGAGGCAGGAATCAGGTCAAACGTAGTTCCCCCTCAAGGATTAACAGAGATATGAATTTTTAAGCAAGGAATCGACCGAGGCCGACATAGGCCGCCTACGTATCTCATTCTTTAGAATTCAAGTCGAACATAGTGCAAGTACAAAAGGAAGAAATATTAAAAAGAGATAAAGGTGTGATCGAGGCCGACATAGGCCATCTACGTATCTCATTCTTGATAATTCAAGTCAGATGTAGTTCATTAAAAAGAGATAAATTATAAGCATGAACGACTGCAAGCAAATAAAGGAGGTTACAAGGAAAAGATAGAAATCGAGTCTTCAAACATTGTATCTTTTGACACATTTAAGTAGATTGATGACTTGTGAGATCCAATGTTCATGCTCAACCATGTAATATTATCAAACAAATGTATCGATGTGTTCTTTAAGCAAACAAATGAGTTCTCTTTCCTGTATTTTTGTTAGACAGGCACCAATTTTGATTTATTTGACGCATTCATCATGTTCCTGATTCACTATTTTGATCTCTTCTGAATTTGGCTTATTGTGACTTTCGAATTGTCTGAACTCCTCAACCAGGTGTTTGGGTACCATGATCTTCTCATTGTAGTCCTCAAATTTGTCCGCATCTACCCCATTTTGTTCTTTCAGCTTGTGACATGACATGCTATTGACAGATTCGATAATATTTTCACTGAAATCATAGATAGATACAGTCAGATAGTAAATATAAAGCAAGTAAAACAAATTTTCGCAATAAAGGAGGTTTTCATTTGAAATAAGAAAATGAGAACTTTGTCCATGACAATAAATCATTTTGCCTTTTTTTCAAAATATGAGGAGGGAGATTAAAACACAGCGAGGCAAAAATAGAGTAAAGGATGGGTCTCGAGCCTCATTCGGAACAATACCAATATTAGAAATAACATAGAAAATTGTCTATGTCTACCAAGACGTGCGAGGAATCAAGAGCGACATGGATGTCCAATTAGGCATTTGCTCCTTTGACTCGATGTCTAGTATGACTGGTGTCTCGATCATCTCTTGAAGCACAATATCACCTTCTTTGAACAAATTTTTGATTCCTTCCCCTAGACCATTTTGCATTGGAAAAGACTGATATGAGTGAGGCAATGATTTTGGAAAAACTTGATTGATCTTCTGCTTGTCCTGACCCTTTTTCGGCACCAAAGCAAGAGCTTGATAAGGTGCCATGATCACAAATTTGGATTTCTCTGTTTTGATTGGAGGGACTACAACTTTCTCAAGCTTTTCAAGGTTGGCTGAGATTATGACTTTCTCCACATTCAAATCTTCTTCGACTTCAACCATATTAATAGTCATCCCTCCATGATTCGGCATGGGGTTACAATTGACATTAAGAGTGGCAGTCTGAAGAGTGACGACCTTTTGATCTATCAAGTCTTGAATTTTATGCTTCAAGTTGATACAATCCTTAGTAATATGCCCATCACCTCCTGAATGGTAAGCACAGTGAAGATCGGATCTATAAAGCTTGGAGTTGATATTGATATTTTTTGGATCAATTGTCTGTATCAGGCCAACTGATTTCAATCTCTCAAAAAGTTGTATTTGGCTTTCAACCAAAGGAGTAAAGACTCTAGAAGGTTTCTTCTCAAGATTTGGTTGATGAGGATAGTAATTATTTCCTGGATGTGAAGGTACTTGACGGTAGTTTGGAGTATTTTGGTGAGTTGGTGTTTGCGTTTGGAAATTTGGGTACTGTGGAGCTCGGCAGTTAGGAGGGGTGTTTTGGTAGTGTGGAGGTGGAGTTTGGTAACTTGATTGGATATTTGAACAATTAACTGATGGAGCTTGGTAATATGGATGGGTATTTTGGTAATGTGGAGGTGGGGTTTGGTAAACAAGAGATGGAATTTGGTAACTCGCTGGTGGAGTTTGGTAATTAAGAGGTAGAATTTGATAACTCGGTGGTGGAGTTTGATAACCCGATTGGGTATAACGAGCTGGATATGAATTTTGTGGAGCTCGAGGATAACCTTTGCAAGATGAGGATTTTCTGAAGTGTCATTTTCCATCAGATGCGCAGGAAATATAAGACACATCCTCTCTCTTCTTTATCAGCAATCCTGAAGATTCGGTTGGGGCGGCAACACGAGAAATCTTTCCAGTTTTAGTCCATCTTTGATAGCCTCACCTACTTTGACTACCTCTGCAAATTTTGCTCCAATGAGCAACATTATCCTGTCATAATACTCTGGCTCTTGAATCCGTATGAACATTTCAACGATCTCTTTCACAGACATAGGAGGTCGAACCCGGGCAACCTCTTTCCTCCACCTATACACATATTTACGATAGCTTTCAGTGGATTTCCGCTTAATTCCCTCCAAAGAATAGCGATCAGGAACGATCTCCACATTGTAGGCGAACCGTTCGACGAAATCCTTAGCTAATGCATTCCAGCTTGACCATTGCTTTATCTCATGAGAGGTAAACCATTCCAACGCTTATCCACTTAAACTTCGGCTAAAGATTCGCATTAACGAGGCTTCATTCCTGCAAAATCCTACGAGTTGGTCACAATAAGCTCTTAGGTGCGCCAATGGATTACCTGTTCCTCCGAAAGTGTCAAATTTTGGCACTTTAAACCCTTTCGGGAGGTCCAAATTCGGATGGATGCACAAATCCTCATAACTCAACCCATCTACTTCTGGAATATAATGCAGCTCCTTCATGGCTTTCCTGATCTCTTTTTTCGTATTCAGCTTGATTGCCTCTTTCTTTGACCTCCACTCTCTCTCATGTTCCTCATAGTGATCAAGCTCGGAACAATTGGCATAGGGTTCATTTGGAATTGAAATATGAAAAGTAGTTTTTTGAGGCAATGGCGGAGCAATTGAGTGATTCTGGGTATTTTGAGTGACTTGGTAATTTTGGGGGAAAGTCTGGGGGTTTGTATGTTGATTTTGGTGATGGGTAAAGGTTTGCAGACTACTAACATTTGGGTTTTGAGGGAAAGGACAAGTTTGCAGGTTGGTGTTTTGAGGAGGAAGTGGCGCTTGGTAGGAGACGGAGGCATGATGGGAATTTGAGGCGGTTAGGTTGATGATTGGGGGATTTCGAGCGGGGTTAGAGGGTGGGTTCTGAACCTGTTCCGTGCTTGGTAGAAGAAAGTAGAGTGAAGGTCTTCCATCTCCTGGAGCATTGAAAGAGAAAATCGTATTAGGCAAATCTTGCCTTCTTTGCATTTCGACCCTGATTTCGATGATCTGCTACATCAACTATGCATAATTAATTCGTTTTGATCAGTGACAACAGGCTGAGCCATTACAACATCAGTTAGGCCAACCTCGTCATTGTTATCACCCATTACTACCTTTCTTTTTTATGCAAACTTTGATTGGGAAAGGAATTTTTAGGAGCCTTTGATCTTGTGAAATAAGGGTGTTCAACCAACTTATCAACACATATCAGTTCTAAGTTCCTGACAAAGAAAAATAACTCAAAAGATAAACGTGTTAGTCTATGAAGATGATAAATAATACAAAATATCGCACATGACCACAAGCACATAAGAGTTGCTCCACTTAAAGATAAACTAGTCCACGTATTTAGAGACATTACTAAATAGACATGATTTTGTCTATTTGATTTTGAGCTTAGTGAATTAGAAACGTCAACTTAAGTAGAGACAAAGTTGACTATATCTTTTATTGTCATATTTTTTTATTTTCGATTGATATGAAACTCTATTCTCTTTGCAAGAGTTGTAAAAGAAAAAAATTTCTCAAAATGAGGATCGAGCCTTGAAAGGTTGCCTACGTATCTCACGAGGGAGAATTCAGGTGTTACGTAGTTTGACCTTCCTTTTTGACTTGAGACAAAAAGTTGACCTTTTCTAAGATGGGAGAGTAAGGATTTGAAAGTGAAGTTTGAATTTTGTTGGAAAACTAAAGACTCGAAGAATATTTGGACGCACTTTCGATAGTGACTTAATATTTGTTCTTATGGGTTCTAAAAAATCTCGAACAAGAGTGAGCTAGAATATCTTCAAATAAAGCAACATATTCACACACGCAGCTATAACACATAAGCAAATATTGAGCGTTCTAAACAGATATGTGACCCTTTTGTGCCAAGGGTAGGCCTAATGATTTGAAAGATGTATACGTCATTTGAAACATTCCATTTCCCCCAAAACCTAAATTTATACAAGTTTTATAAATAAACTAAATGAGAATACATAATAGGGAAAAGGGATACAAATAATATGTCCCACGTAGGGGTACAATTTTAAACTATTCTTCCATGGGAGGTCCCTCTTCTTTCTTGATTTCTTGTCATCTCCGAGTGCCAACGCCTTTGGATGGACTAGTAACTTGATCATTCTTTGACTCAAACAAACTATTAAACTTTCTACCCCAAGAGACAGTGGTTTGTCAAACAGTGTATACATCCTTCAAATTTAAACACATAAATATGATCTTCCATTTAGGCCGTGGGCCGTTTTGAACTCAAGGTGGTCTCTCTAATGGGCCCAACACACTTTGGGTGTTGGGTCATCTTAAGCCAATGCACTAATTTTTGGGATTGGGCTTCACGTTACACTAGTTTGACTAAGAGTGAACTTTATTCATAGTAGATCAGTGACCCAAGTGGACTACTTGGGCTAGAACAGTTAACGACCGTTGACTATCCAGTAGTCAACTACATTCGTCAGGGTGCCCCGAGAACAATTTGGTTAACGAACGATTGCGGCCCGTATAATCGTCCTTTAAGTAAAAACAAAAATATGTGTCGTTTGATGGAATATATGTCATGCTATGTATGCAACAATTTCATATTGCTAAAAGTTTAAAAAATAAGCAAATAAATAACAAACATTAGCCAAACATATTAATTTTAAGGTTAGAACCCAATATGTTTCCCCAACAGAGTAGTCATTTTGTTTTAAACAACGGGTTTTAAAGAGTCGTCACTTAATTTTTAAAGGAAAATTAAGAAAACTGATTTTTTCAAAAGATTAAAACAGAAATCAATTGAAAATATTTAAAGGGGTTCGGGGTTCTTATTAGCATTTCAGGAAGGATTTGAAAGCACCCGAAATGCCCGCTAACACGCGGTTATTCGATAATTAACTATTTGGCTGAAAAATAAATTGACTTAATTCAATATTGAGAGAATGAATAATTATGAAAGTAAAAACCATTTTAAGGGGGGAAAAGGGAAATATTAAGATATTATCTAAGTAAAATATTTCGAAATAATTCAAGTAAGAAAATAAACACTTAGTCAATTTTTAGGAAAATAATAGTAATCGATTTAAAGTGGTTATCTTTTGGGGAATTGGTTTAGGGAACAACCTTAAAATTAAACAAACAAGTAAACAAGCGATAACAATCAAAATAAATAGGAGTTGAAGAAGGGAAATAGGGCCCAAGTCTGGTTCTGTCTGCCTAGCCAACACTTGGGCCTAGTTTCTGTTTTGGGACCAAAGGCCCAATATTTAGTACCTGTCCTAAACTAATCTTTGAAATTTACTTTTCTTTGGGCCTTTGGCCCAATTCTTGTCTCCTTATACTTGTCTTAATAACTAACAAATAATAATAATTACAATAAAAGGGCTTCGGCCCAAAAATAGTAAAAAAAATACAAGCAGAATTTCAAGGCCTTTAGGCCCATTTCCATTTTCGTATACATTAGTTGTATACTAGTGCATACAATCTCGTATATTAGCTCCAAACACCTGTACGTCAATTCCAAAAACTTATTTTTCAATTTCGATGGCTGGCTAACTTAAAAGAATTGGGCCTCTATGGCCCAATATGAAAATGCAAGGCTAGGGGATAGAGTCCATGAGGACTTGGGCAGATTTCACATGCAATAAAAACTGAAAATAAAAATTAGTACTCAATAATAATATCTTTAAACCATAGCTTAATAATGATCAACCAATCCCAAAATAATAAATGTATTGAAGGAAATTACAACTTAACACCTTAAGCTAAGGAAAATAAATAAATAGATTGGATAATTATAGTAAACAAATGACAGATTCCAAGCGGAAGAGAAGACAATTTTAATCAGGCCTAAAATGATTCAATCAACCCACATGCTCTGTAAAATCTCATTTACACATTAATTGTAATCAACTAAGCCATACAATCATTCTTTCATCTCGGTAGACTAGTGCATAAACCAAATAACATACAACCCAAACCACCGGCAATTGATCTTAAACTAAGGAAAAATCAACATGATGCATACATTAAGAAAAGCAATGCCAATAATTTATACCTCGAGTAACCTTAAAGATTAAACTCTAACAAAACTAAAAATCGGAAGAAGAAAATAAGAAGCTTAGATTCTAAGCTGACTCAATCATGAATAACAATCCATTCCAAACCAATTTTTTTTTTATAAAAAAGACAGAGAGAAGGCACAAATTTAATCATGGGTTACACTAAGCAGTGATATATTAATACTTGATCAAAAATGGAGAAAAGAAGAATGAGAAAAAAATTTAATCAAATACTATTAAATAGAAACTAATTTAGCTACAGACATCAAAATCAGTCTTAACATGCCTTAGAACATAAGGCAATTAATTAACCAACTCATACGATTTACACTAGTCGAAATAACAACAAGAAGAAAATAACTTATAAATCAGAAAACCGAAATCACCTGTGGAAGATGATTTCGAACTTAATGACTGAACCACAACGTTCATAGTCAACCAGGCAAGATTAACAATGAAACAAGAAGCAAATATGAAGAAACCAACTTAACGCCTTACGAAAATATTAAGATTTCGAGCAAAACAAACCAAAAAGACACTTGAATCGACAAACAAGCTTTTATCAATGCTTTGCAATCAACGGTAAGTCGAAAAAACTCAACATTCTAACATTTAGATGCCTCATTCAAGAAGGAAAATGAGAAGTAATAATGAGGATGTTACCTTTCGTTGAGCAGGAACTAGGAACCACGAGTTGGAGAGCTTCCTATAACCATCAGTGAGACTCCAACAGAAAGCAAGAAAGAAAAAACCCAAAGCTAAACTCCCAAATTCTTATAGTTTGGAACCTATTTCTATATATATTCGATCGACTAAGGTAATGTGTAGCCAGTAATTTTATTGTGTTTTTCTTCTCTAAAGCCAACTGATTCCAACTCTTTCCCAACTTTTTTCCAACCCCCCACAACGAAGAAGAAAAAGGCTTTTATAGAAGGAGATTAGGGCTGATTTAAGGGGGGAAATGGAAGGGATTGGGAGAATTCGAATTTGAATTTCGAATTCCTATTTTTGAGATAAGGCTCAAACGGCTGGCAAAGTACCAATTTCAACGGATTTGGAAGGAAAGTCGTCCGATTCTAGCCAAGGACAAACTCGGAAGGAGATGGAGACACCTGGCCTTACTCTCGTACTAACGGATAAGGAAGAGGACGAGGGTCACGCGATTTTGGTCGCGTCTGGTTCACTGTTTTACTGGAGCAGCATTTTGCAACGCGTGGACTGGGTTTCGTTGAACTTCTGAAGAAGAAGAACAAAGGGTATATGGGTGGGGTCACGTTTGTTTGTTGTGTGGGCTGCTGTTGTATGTTGTATTGTTGGAATAATTGGGTTTTTGGGTTGGGTCTTGGTGTAATGTTGGCTGGAAATTTGAGGCATTAATGGGCTGAGTTGTAGGAATTGGAAATAAGAGAGTTGGGCTGATGAAAAATGAAAAAAAGGGCCCAAAACTTAGATGGGTTAAGGATAAAATTTAATAGATTAGAATTTGAATTTAAGCTTTAGCCATATGAATTTAAATTATAGCTAATTAGAGATTTAAAAGGTAGTCAAAATTAGTTAATTAGGATAAGTTTGGCTAATAATTAAATAAGATGAATTAATATAATTAATTTACGAGCTTCTTAATCTTAACGAATTAAAAATAATTAACTTACTTATGAAATAATTAATTCGAATATATAAACTAATATTAAATGAGCTAATTAACACAACACTTAAAAAGTAAACTCTTTTTGAAATGATTTTTTTTAATGTTCGTAAAATGTAATAATTATATATATATATATATATATATACATACATATATATATATATTGTTTTAAAATTTATCTAAATGACTAAGATTTCTTCAAAACTAAAAAATATTATTATTATTTTTTTGAATTTTTTGTAAAACTAATCATTCCAAGTCATTGAAAATTAAGAAGCTTGAAAGTTAATTCTTATTGGGGAGGGTCAAAATTGTGTGTCAACAACAGACCTGCAGGACGGGGCGTCACCCCACCTACGGTCCGTAGGTCACCACCCGTAAAAGCTGTCAAGCTCGGCCAAGGTAAGGGTTAAATGGTAAATTCCTTTTAAGGTTAGTTAAGTTAGGGGATGGTTATTATTGATTAATTAAAGTATTTTAAGGCTTTTAAAGGTATTAAAAATCCTTTTTCAATTCATTATTCCAAACACTCAAATTAGAAACTACCTCTCCTCTCCAAATATTTTATCTCTAGAATCCACTATTAGAGAAGAAGGATTCAAGCTTTCAAGCTCAAGATCTCACCATTCTCACTCAATTTTCATGGATTTTCTTCCCTAAAAGGTATGGTAGTCTTTATCCTTGATTAAGTTTCATTCAAAGAGCCTATCAAAAGATGATTTCAAGTTTCCAAAATTCCCCCAAAACCTAGGGTTTTCAATCTATGCATGTGTTTAATTCCAAAACGTTTTCAAAGCTTTATATATGATGAATTATGAATGGCTTTTTTAAATTAATGATGAATTATGGTGAATTTCTCCTATGAACCCATGTTTCTCCCAAAATCCTAAGTTGTGAATTGTGATTGAGAATTGATTGATCATGAAAGTATGATGAATTGTTTATGTTTATACTGAATTAGTTAGTGAATCATGTTAATTCCCGTATATAATGTAGTATTCTAGATGTTTGGATTGAGATTGATTCATAGCCTTGGAGGGCAATTTCATGAAGGATCTATGTATGATTATGATGTGAAGTATATGTATGTGATCTCAATGAAAGTATTATGATCATGTTTAGAATGTAATTGTGCTATGATTGAAAGTTTATTCTCAATTAACACTCATGAATGATGATGAAGTAATGTGAAGGGTTTCTATAATGTGATGTTACATCTTGAATTGGTAGGCTTAGGGCATCCTCTTCTTGTATAAATGAAAGTAATGTGGATTGATGTATCTTGAATTGGTATGCTTAAGGCATCCTTTTCTTGTATTGATGAATGTGATCTTGATTGAAGTACCTTGAATTGGTAGGCTTAGTCATCCTCTTCTTGTGTAATGAATGTGTCTTGACTTAATGAATATGAATCGATAGGCTTATGGCATTCATTTCATGATGAGCCAATGAACTAATGTAATGATGACTCTTGAATCAATAGGCTTATGGCATTCCTTTCCTAAAGAGTTAATGAAATAATGTAATGATGAACCTTTAATCGATAGGCTTATGGCGTTCCTTTCATGAAGATTCAATGAGCTATCTTTATAATATACCATGAATCGATAGGCTTATGGTTTTTCCTTTCACGTGTAATAATGTACCTTGGGTCGATAGGCCTATGGCACTCCTCTCAAGTGTAAGAATGTTAATGAAAATGAACTACTCTACGGGAATGGAGGCTAAGCACCGAGTGGATATGGTAAGAGGGAAACTCTCCCCACATTAGGTTAGGGTTCCAATGAACATCTTCATATCCCATAACTATGTGCCCACATAGGTCATTAGCTAGTGGATCCACCTAAGCTAAAATACACTTAGTTCTACCTTAGGCAAGTAGGACACCTCTTTACGGTGTAGGGCAAGACACTGGATTCCATATTAAGCTCACATGGTCTATGTCGGTTAAACGCTTATTCCCATCATGATGTGCACTATGGTTACTCAAGAGGTTCTATGAAGTGTGGATGGTAGTATGGGATGTCATTCATGCATTGCACGAGTAGGCTTTGAGAGGGCTATAGTGAGTTCTCTAATGTCTTAATGGCTAATGAATGAAGGTGCTCTTAATGAAGCTAATGAAGAATATTGACTTATATGCTTAATGTGATGATGCATGCTTTACTTGGATTGTATTATGAGTTACTTCCTTGTCATGACTTATGAAATGTTTATGTTCCTTATGTATGTGTATTGTCTAATGATGAAAAGGAAGAATGGTAAGTTCACTTTTGGTGGCCTTAATGTGGTACTTAGTGTGGATGGTGGTATGTGACGCTATTCATACATTACACAAAGTATAGCTTGAGGTTACTGAAAGTGAAGGCATTAATGTGATGAAATGACTTACATGTTGATTATGTTCTAAAGTGATGAAATGGCTTGTATGTTGATTATACTTGTATCCTATGCCTCTTATACTTATGTTCATGAAGTTTTCTCAAAATTGGCATAAAACATGACTTTCAAATAAAATGTCCGTTTTAAGCATGGTTTTTGCATGACTATCATACTTAGTACATTAAATGTGCTAACCCATATTTCTTCTATTTTTCTACAAAGTGTAGGTTTCGGCAAGTGAGTTGAGCTCTTCTAGTTGAAGCTTGGATTGAGTTCTTCCAAGACTAGTGGTATGTCCTCATGGATTCGAGGACAAGTACTTTTGATGTTTCATGTCTTTCATTGTAATAAACATCTTTTTAAACTTCTATTGTAAAGGGCCGTGACCCTACTTTTGATTCAAAGATTGTTTTAGATGGCCATGTGAGACTAGTAGACTTCTGTTGTTTTAAATGATGTTCTCGATTGTATAGATTAAAAGAGTTTTAAATTCCGTACAATTTCTAATATCTTATGTGATGACATGCTATGAGGCTTGTATAAGGCTTTTCGGAGTCTTGTACGTCGTGTCACGTCTGAGGTGTAGGCTCGGGTCGTGACACCAGTGGTCTTGATCTTGATCGTTCTTGAACTTGAACGCTTGAATTCTTGAATTCTTAAACTTGAACACTTGAATTCTTGAACTCTTGAGTTCTTGAATTTTTAAACTTGTAGCTTGTAGAGAAATTTGTGGCTTTTAATCCACGAGCTTTCTCTAGCTTTTTGTTAGAATTCTTAGTTTTTCTTTTTCTGAATTATGAGACCCCTATTTATAGTTTGTTAGAATTCTTGGTTTTTCTTTTTCTGAATTATGAGACCCCTATTTATAGTTTTAAAATAGAGGAGTTTCGGCCAATTAGATTTAAGTGACATGATATATGTGCTTTATGGAGCGGACTTTAATTAAATCCATATTTATCAGATTTAAATAATTAACTCAATTATATTAATCCATAATATTTATTTGGACTAATATATTCATGAATTTAATATAATACGAATTATTTTATAAATTTATATTTAATAAATTTTAAGTGACTACAAATAATTTGTTTGCAACAAATTTTAAACATATGGAAAATAAATAAATCACACAAATAAAATATGTAGAAACATAACTTTATTGATAAATATGAGGGTACAATTCTGTTCCTCCCTTGATTCTACTCTCCTAAGATTTATCCATGATTCGAGGGACGTTAGTGACGTATTTCTCGAACTAGGATGATTTAGATTTAACCTCTATATGAATATTCCATGACTTTTGTGGAATATTCAAGATCTTGATCTTTAAAAATACCCAAGAGTTTATGGGATAATTTGAGATGCCTTTAAAGGGAATTTAGTACCCTTTATATAGGCATAAACTAGGGTTTAGGGTTGAGTAGCCTCCAAGAATTCTAATTGAAACTGAACACACCTTCTAGAGTCCCAATTCGAATTGAATACTTTATTGATAAATATGAGGGTACAATTCTGTTCCTCCCTTGATTCTACTCTACTAAGATTTATCCATGATTCGAGGGACGTTAGTGATGTATTTCTCGAACTAGGATGATTTAGATTTAACCTCTATATGAATATTCCATGACTTTTGTGGAATATTCAAGATCTTGATCTTTAAAAATACCCAAGAGTTTATGGGATAATTTGAGATGCCTTTAAAGGGAATTTAGTACCCTTTATATAGGCATAAACTAGGGTTTAGGGTTGAGTAGCCTCCAAGAATTCTAATTGAAACTGAACACACCTTCTAGAGTCCCAATTCGAATTGAATACTTTATTGATAAATATGAGGGTACAATTCTGTTCCTCCCTTGATTCTACTCTACTAAGATTTATCCATGATTCGAGGGACGTTAGTGATGTATTTCTCGAACTAGGATGATTTAGATTTAACCTCTATATGAATATTCCATGACTTTTGTGGAATATTCAAGATCTTGATCTTTAAAAATACCCAAG
>JAJOOR010031311.1:0-15598 GCA_036250505.1 Solanum acaule | reverse complement strand
AAAAGTATAACCCATTAATACCCATGATGGCTACATGGTTTATGGAGACTTGAGTTAATATGAACTCGCATCCCCATATCGGTGCTCAATACTACTCCAAAAATATACTTAGCTCATATGTTTTTAAAACAACTTCTTTCTTTGGTTTGAGGTAATTACTCAAAACTTAGCTTAAAAGCTTCTTGGAATCGATGTTCCCTTTTCTTGCTCAAATGTGAAACAATTTATAAACTCTTAGGGAATACTTAGTTCCCTTATAGCTTCTTTGAGAAATTAACTAAACTCTTTAGTCTTAGCTTAACGACAAACTTTTAGTCTTAAAACAAAGTTAAAGCATTTGTAAAAGACCTTTGAAAACTTTGATGACTTCACTTGACTTGATTCTTAACCTCACTTGAATTGACTCTTAACTTTCCTTGAATTGAATTATGGATTCAAGGATTATAATTTGTGATAGGAAAAGTCTCTTGATGTTTAGGAATGATTTTGAATAGCTAAACTTGAGAAAAGTTATGAAATCACCGTCTTGGAAAAAGTTCGCAACGCAGAGATGCTCCTAAATAAATGCTCGCGAAATTAAATTTTGAGACAGTGGAACCGCGTCCTCTCCGCGACATGGAGCAAATTTTTGTTCACAGGGGGAATAAGTCCGCGACGCGGACTTGTTTCATGAACCTTACTCGACTTTTCCCTTCTTCGTTTTTCAGCCTCAATCCACCTAAATTCGATTATCTTCCTCAAATTCATTTTAAATCCCGATGCCTAGCATATATACTCAAGAAACTAACTCAAAGCAACCCTAAGCTCAATGTAAGGATTTCATAAACTTCTCAATTCATCCTAATTCGCTAACAACATTCGAATTCAAGAATATTTGTCAAGAACATCAATTTTCCAACTCTTCTAGGATGAATTTCACTGAATTAAGCATGGTTGGCGCGTGGGTGAATGAACCCAACTCTATGAGAGACTCACATACCTGGTGGGATCAAATCCTTGAAGAAATCCGAGATCAAATCCTTTCGAAATGATGAATCTTGCTTTTCCTCTTCTCTTTTCTCATGTGTTCTTTCTCCAAAAACCCTAACTTTATTTTTCAAAAGCGTAAACTGAACCCAGTCAGTTTAGCCCCTAAAAATATTACCAAAAATGAATTAATTAAGTTGGGTAAGGAAAAGACCAAACTACCCCTTGTAAATTTGGATTGGACTTTTCCTTATTCCAACAGCCCAACTTCCAAAGGGCATAACTCACTTATCTGAACTCGAAATTTCCCAAACTTGGCGGCGTTGGAAAGATTAGTTAAAGGGCTTTCCAACCATATCTTGAAATATACCTAACGCATCCTAAGCCAAAATTTATGGTCGTTTGAAGTTGACCAAAACTCACTTTTGCTAACTTAACTAAATTTCCTGATTTTTTTAATTCTTCCCAAATATGACTATTTCCAAATTTAAGCTTCTTCCTACTTATTTCAATTTGCGAGATGTTACAATATCTCCCCCTTGGGATCATTCTTCCTCGAATGAGATTATTCTCACTAGGCTAAGGGTGGTAACATCTAGTTTCAACACCGAATAAGCAAATGCACAAACAACATGCTCACTCATAATTTAAAGAGTACTAAGAAGAGAATTAGTACCTTGGTCTGCATTTTCTCCAGTTTCAAAGAGATATGGATATCTCTTCTTCATATCCTCTTCAGCTTCCCAAGTAGCTTCTTCAACAAATTGGTTCCTCTAAAGGACTTTGACTGACGCAACCTCCTTTGTTCTCAACTTGCGAACTTGGCGATCTAGAATCTGAGCCAGAATCTCCTTATAAGATAAGCTATCCTTGATCTCAATATTTTCAGTTGATATGATCAATGAAGGATAGCCCATGCACTTCTTCAACATGGAGATGTGAAACATCGGATGAACCGCTGCTAACTTTTGTGGTAGCTCCAACTCATAAGCTATATTGGCTATGCGATAAGGTCCAATATACCGGGGACTAAGCTTCCCCTTCTTACCAAACCTCATAACACCCTTCATGGGTGAAACGTTCAAATATACTCAATCATCTACTTCGAACTCTAACGCCCTTATCCTAACATCAGTGTAGGATTTTTGATGAATCTGTGCTATTTTTCAATCTTTCTTGAATTACTTTCACCTTTTTCATAGCTTGGTGAACCAAATCTGGTCCTATCAACCCTACTTCACCAACTTCAAACCATCCAATAGGAGATCTGCATCTTCTCCCATAAAGAGCTTCATAAGGAGCCATTTGGATGCTAGAGTGATAATTGTTGTTGTAAGCAAACTCAATGAGAGGTAGGTGATCATCCCAATTCCCTTTGAAATCAATCACACAAGCCCTTAGCATATCTTCTAAAGTCTGAATAGTGCGCTCTGCTTGCCCATCAGTCTGAGGATGAAAGGCAATACTTAAGTTCACCTTTGAACCCAAACCTTCCTGAAAAGATTTCCAAAACTGTGCAGTAAATTGTGCACCTCTATCTAAAATAATGGAGACTGGGACTCCATGAAGTCTTACCACTTCCTGAATATATAACCTGGCATAATCTTTTGTTGAATGGGTAGTCTTTATTGGCAAAAAGTGGGCTGATTTTTTCATTCTGTTGACAATCACCCAAATGGAATCATGTTGTCTGCGAAACCTTGGTAAACCTGTGATGAAATCTATATTAATCTTCTCCCACTTCCATTCCGAAAGTTCTATATTCTGCGCCAAACCACCGGGCCTTTGGTGCTCTACTTTAACTTGTTGGCAATTTGGACACTTAGCAACAAATTCTGCAATGCTCTTCTTCATACTATTCCACCAATACACTTCTTTCCAATCACGATACATCTTTGTGGAGCCCGAATGAATGGAATATCTAGAGCTATGAGATTCCTCCATGATCCTCTCTTGGAGCCCATCCACCATAGGTACACACAACCTACCTTGATATCTTAATACACCATCTCCCCCTTGTTCAAAAGCTAATCCTTTTTGCTTATGAACATTTGCCTTCAATTCAAGCAAAATAGGGTCTTGGTCTTGCTTGCGTTTTACTTCTGACACTAATGATGACTCAGCCCCATTAGTCACCATTATACCTCCTTCTGTGGATTCCATAAGTCTGACTCCCAGGCGTGCCAGTCTGTGAATGTCTTTTGCTAACTTTTTATTTCCTTCTTCAACACGGGCGGTGCTACCCATAGACAACCTGCTTAATGCATCAGCAACCATATTAGCCTTACCTGGGTGGTAAAGAATGCTCATATCATAATCCTTGAGTAATTCTAACCACCTCCTATGTCTGAGATTAAGCTCTTTCTGGGTGAACACATATTGAAGGCTCTTATGATCAGTGAATATATCAACATGAACACCGTACAAATAATGACGCCATATCTTTAAAGCATATACTACAACAGTGAATTCTAAGTCATGGGTTGGGAAGTTCTTCTCATGAACCTTCAACTGTCTGGAGGCATAAGCTATAACTTTGCCATTCTGCATTAAAACACAACCCAAGCCAACTCTAGATGCATCACAATACACCACAAAACCTTGAGTACCTTTCGGTAAAGTTAAAACTGAGGCAGTAGTCAACCTTTTCTTCAATTCCTGAAAGCTTTTCTCACAAGCTTCAGACCATTGAAACTTCACTGTTTTATGAGTCAATTTCGTCAAAGGGGACGAAATGGATGAAAAACCCTCTACAAACCTTCTATAATAGCCAGCCAAACCTAAGAAACTCCTAATATTAGTTGGAGATATGGGTCTAGGCCAATTCTGCACTACCTTAATTTTTTGAGTATCAACTCTAATTCCATCACCAGAAACTATGTGGCCCAAGAACACCACAAACTCAAGCCAAAACTCACACTTAGACATGATCTTCTTCATTCCTTGAATAGATTAGTATGTCATCAATGAAGATGATAACAAACATATCTAAATAAGGTTTGAAGACTCTATTCATAAGATCCATGAATGCTGCTGGTGCATTGGTCAAACCAAAAGACATGACCAGAAACTCATAATGACCATATCTGGTTCTGAAAGCTGTCTTTGGAATATCACATTCCCTTACTCTTAATTGATGATAGCCTGATCTAAGGTCAATTTTTGAGAAACAGGAAGCACCCTGAAGCTAATCGAAAAGATCATCAATTCTCAAAAGAGGACACTTATTCTTGATGGTAACCCTGTTCAACTGACGGTAATCTATACACATCCTAAGGGAACCATATTTCTTTCTCACAAAGAAGACCGGAGCGCCCCAAGGTGAGACACTTAGTCGAATGAAACCCTTATCTAATAGATCCTTTAACTACTCTTTCAACTCTCCTGGTGCCATTCTGTATGGCGGAATAGAGATAGGACGAGTATCTAGAATGATGTCTATACCGAAGTCTATTTCTCTCTCAGGAGGAACTTTGGGTTGGTCATCAGGAAAAACTTCTGGAAACTCTTTTACTATAGGAATTGACTAAATGGGAGGTACCTCAACACTTGAGTCATTTAGTCAGACTAAGTGATAGATACAACCCTTCGAAACTAACTTTCTCGCCTTAACGTACAAAATGAAACGACCCTTAAGCACTGCTGAACTACTACTCCACTCTAAGTCTAGCTCATTTGGAAATTGAAACTTGACTACTCGAGTTCTACAATCAACTGAGGCATAACAGGCATGAAGCCAGTCCATACCCAGAATGACATCAAAATCTACCATGTCTAATTCAATTAAGTAAGCCATGGTACTCTTGTAATTGACGGAAATGGGACAATCACGATAGACTCTCTCTGCTAGAATAGACTCCCCAAAAGGTGTAGAAACAAAAAAGGGTTCACAAAGTTTCTCAAGAAGAATATCAAACTTATTTGCAACATAAAGGGTTACAAAAGATAAACTTGCTCCTGGGTCTATCAAAGCATAAACATCTAAAGCAAAGAATTTGATCATACCAGTAACAACATCTGGAGAGTTCTCTTGCTCTTGACGGCTGGTAATTGCATAAAGATGATTTGTTCCTCCGTCCGTACCTAAAGTAGCTCCTCTAGGTGCAGCTCTATCTGGGGGAGCAACTGATGAAGATTGGGCCCTATTGCCCTGATTTCCACTACCTTGCCTGTTCTTTGGGCACTCTTTCAAGAAGTGACCCTCTTGTCCACACTTGAAGCAACTTGTCTGGCCCTCACGACACTTACCTAGGTGGGTTCTACCACACTTAGCACATGCAGGAGCCCAGTTACCTCCTTGTGCCACACTACCCTGAGATTATGCAGGTCTAGCTCTGAAGTTCTGTGAATTATGGCCATTATACTCACCTTTGTTTCTGGGTGCAGGTGCCCTAGCAGATGATGGAGCAGGTCCATTTTTCTTTTGAAAGGGTGGAAGATTCACACTACCCTTCTGCTGCCCAGACGCATTCCCTGACTTTGCTTTCTTATTTCTGAACTCTTCCCTGTCTCTCAGCTTCTTTTCCTCCACCTGCTGCACATAAACCATCAAACTTGATATGTCCATGTCACCTATCAACATCGCTGCCCTGCCCTCTTTGCTAGATAGACGGCCCAACCCAGCAACAAATAAGCTCATTCTACTCCTCATGTCCTTGACCATTTCCGGAGCATAACGGGATAGTTGAGTGAACTTCAACCCATATTAATGAACACTTAGAGAATCCTGCTTAAGTGTGAGGAACTCACATACCTTGGCCTCTTTCAGTTCTCAGGGAAAGAAATGCCCTAAGAAAACCTCTTCAAAACATGCCCAACTCGCAGGTGATGCATCATCAGCTCTACCCCCTTTCCACTGATCAAACCAAGTCCTAGCAACATTCTTCAGTTGATATGCAGCTAGCTCAACTCGCTCAGTATCTGCCACATGCATCACATCAAATACCTTTTTCAGCTCCTCAATAAAGTTCTCTGGACCTATGTAGTGCTCTAATTCGTGAAACTTGGAGGATTCATCCTCAAGAACTCACGAATCCTTGAAGTGTCAGCCTCTTCTTGTCAAGCTCGTCTTTGCTGCCTGACCTGGTTGGTCACAGCTTGGCTCAACATCCGGATAGCCTCACGGAACTCAACATTGGTGACTTCTCCTTGAGGTTGCACTTCAGGTGCATTGGGTAACTCTTGTTCCTCAATATTGCATCTAGCAGGACGGCCTCTAACTGCTCTTCGAGGAGGCATAACTATCTGAAACACGTGCAAGCACGAATTAGAAGGAAACTTTTATAGAGATTAACTCTATCGCACGAAGTGAATGTGAAAGAAGTGAGATAGTTCCTAAATGTTGCAGCCTCTTAATTATAGATGTGGCGTGTTTCACACCGATAAAGAGGACTCTACAGAAATGGCTTCATAGACTCCCTAGGAGTATTGAACTCTATGCTCTGATACCATGTTTGTCATGCCCCGAGCCTACACCCTGGATGTGGCCAGCACTCGAGAACCATTGATGGCCCCAAGTGAACCCTTAGCTTGGCTTACTTACTCAGCGGAAGACTTAAGCATAAGATATATAGCTCATGAAATAACTTAAAAGATAATAACTTAGCCAAAAATTGCAATTCAAGTCTTAAACGTGTATAACTGAAATGAATAAGACCAAAGAACTAATAATATATGTCTATGAAGCCTCTAAAACAAAGAGGGATGTCGGGACAGGACCCCCGATCATCCTAACAACTGAAAACTAGAAAGCAAATGATAAAAGAGTCCTCCGAAAAGCAAGAAGGCTCACCAATTGACTCAGAGTGCTGAACCTGAACAACGACGCTGGATGCTGATCATTGTTAGCTGTGTCTGCATCATAAGACGCTGCAGGCCAACTAGCATCAGTACATTGAATGTACGAGTATCCGAGTTGGATTGCTAAACAATACATAGGCTTGAAAATATTCTAAAAGAAACACTTACCTTGGCTCTTCTCAACTCATTAATAACTTAACTCAAAAATAAAGAAATGAACACATGCAATATATGAAAAACTTTATAAATCAATAAAAGCAACTTATTTCGTTAAAGAAAATGCAATAACAAACTCAACTTTACTCGTATAATAAAGTAATATAGTTTCTGTGGGAAATTCTCAAACCGACAACCACCACTATGAGCCTAAGTGGTGATACAGCGTCTTGCCTACACTACCAGAATTGTCCAATACTTTGCCGTCATATAGAACGCTTATGTGATCATCTAAAAAGTATGACCCATTAATACCCATGATGGCTACATGGTTTATGGAGACTTGATTTAATATGAACTCGCATCCCCATAACGGTGCTCAATACTACTACCAAAATATACTTAGCTCATATGTTTTTAAAACTTCTTTCTTCGGTTTGAGGTAATTACTCAAAACATAGCTTAAAAGCTTCTTGGAATCGATGTTCCCTTTTCTTGCTCAAATATGAAAACATTTATAAACTCTTAGGGAATACTTAGTTCCCTTGTAGCTTCTTTGAGAAATGAACTCAACTCTTTAGTGTTAGCTTAAAATGAAACTTTTAGTCTTAAAACAAAGTTATGTCATTTGTAAAACACCGTTGAAAACTTTGATGACTTCACTTGACTTGACTCTTAACTTCACTTGAGTTGACTCTTAACTTTCCTTGAATTGAATTATGGATTCAAGGATTATGATTTGTGATAGAAGAGTCTCTTGATGTTTAGGGATGATTTTGAATAGCTAAACTTGAGAAAAGTTACGAAATCACCGTCTTGGAACAAGTCCTCGACGTGGAGATGCTCTTAAATAAATTCTCGTGAAATTAAATTTTGAGATAGTGGAGTCCGCGTCCTCTCCGCGACGCGGAGCAGATTTTTGTTCACAAGGGAAACAAGTCCACGACGTGGACTTATTTCCTGAACCTTACTCGACTTTTTCCTTCTTGATTTTTCAGCCTCAATCTACCTAAATTCAATTATCTTCCTCAAATTCGTTTTAAATCCCGATGCCCAGCATGTACACTCAAGAAACTAACTCAAAGCAACCCAAAACTCAATGTAAGGATTTCATAAACTTCACAATTCGTCCTAATTCGCTAACAACATTCGAATACAAGAATATTTGTCAAGAACATAAATTTTCCAACTCTTCTAGGATGAATTTCACTGAATTAAGCATGCTTGGAGCGTGGGTGAATGAACCCAATGCTTTGAGAGACTCACATAGCTGGTGGGATCAAATCCTTGAAGAAATCCGAGATCAAATCCTTTCGAAATGATGAATCTTGCTTTTCCTCTTCTCTTTTCTCTTGTGTTCTTTCTCCAAAAACCCTAACTCTATTTTTCAAAAGCGTAAACTGAACCCAGTCAGTTTAGCCCCTAAAAATACTACCAAAAATGAATTAATTAAGTTGGGTAAGGAAAAGACCAAACTACCCCTTAAAAATACGGATTGGACTTTTCCTTATTTCAGCAACCCAAGTTCCAAAGGGCATAACTCACTTATCCGAACTCGGAATTTCCCAAACTTTGCGGCGTTGGAAAGATTATTTCAAGGGCCTTCCAACCATATCTGGAAATATACCTAACACATCCTGAGCTAGAAGTTATTGTCATTTCAAGTTGACCAAAACTCACTTTTGCTAGCTTAACTAAATTTCCAAATTTTTTAATTCTTCCCAAAAATGACTATTTCCAAATTTAAGCTTCTTCCTATTTATTTCAATTTGCAAGATGTTACACATGGGACTGCAGCCTCAAGTCGGGTAGCCCTCACATCAGCCGAATAAGCCAGGTGCCCCATCTTCAGGATCATAGCCTGAGTAATCTTGGCGGGCAGGGAGGAGGTAGAAGTACTAGGAGCCTGCGAGGAAGAAGTGGGAGCAGATGTACCTGAATGTCCGGAGGCCGGAGTAGGCAAAGATGCCTTTGCAGGTATAGAGTCAATGTCCACTTCCAAAAATATATCAACCGAAGCTGCTCTCTTCCTGTCGATCTCCTCTCGAAGGTACTCGACCTCAATACATTGGATGTCAGTGGAGGATGAAGGGCTAACCTCAATATCTCTAGTTGCATCTCGGGGGACTCCAGCATGCTGGCACAACTCTATGATCAGCATCGGGAATTGAAGGGAGGTCTACCTCTGTTTGGCCTTCATAGCCATATTTTTCTCTAAGAGGAGTCCCAAGATAATGCTCCTCCTGGATATCATCGACCTAAGGCAGGCTGCCTTAGGGTGGTGGAGGATAGTCTCCTTCTGGGAAGGCATGATGGTGCTACTGATGAAGCCAAACCAGAACCGAGCAGCAATGTTCAGGTCCATTTTCTCAAGAGGGACCCCTTCCTCGATCCACCTCGGGATGGTATCGGAAATCAAAGGTGCAAGCCATCCCTTTAAATCATCAAGATACTAAGTAATAGGTAGGCAACCCCTCATATGCCATTGTAGCCCCTAGACCCCTCTTGAGTACAATATTAATGTACTCACTGTTACACCTTAGTTCCTTTCCTCTGACCATGACAGACTTCACTGATCTGAAAGCACTGGCCTTCTTCTTGCCCTTAGGTACCAAGTCACCTTTTGATGTATAGAACTCCCAGACCTATGAAGGAATATAGGAGCCTCGAGGCCTAGTGAACTGCTCAAACCGATGGTACTGGAGCGTGTCCCTCACATTGGAGTATTTTCCCTCTAGTCCCTCTGTAAATAGTAGCTTCTCCTTAAGAATAATCCGCAACCCATCAGCTTTTAGTCTGTTGAGTAGCCGGGGAGGAGGAACCACTGGTGGTACTGGAGATACAGAAGGTGCCGGAGCTCGCACTGTATCTACTGGAGAGGTGGCTTTTGGGACTCTAGCTGAGTTAGGGCGAGATGTAGCACGAATCTCCGCTCTCCGGGACTGTAATGGTTGGTCATCCTCCGGCTCAGATAATACATCTTGGGAATCAAAGGTCTCTCTCTCGCTGCCGGAGTTGGGCTCTAGGACCTCAGATATGGGCCTCTTGCCCTCGCCTTTTCCTCCCTTTGGAAGCTCTGCTCTTCCCTTCTTAGGAGGGTTGGCTCCTTCTTCATTTATAGTTATTCCCTGTGCTCTTTTACGAGGCGGCATGTTGAGGTTAGTTCTAGCTATATCCGCAAAAACATCGAGGAAAGTTAAAAACATTTCAAGAAAATGCACAAAAATATTATTGCAGACAGACTCGCCGATTCGGTTGGTGAGTCGCCGAATCACTTTGACAAGCTAGATCGGGAACGCCGAAAGGATTGGCTCAAAAATTTCATAGAAAAATGGCATGTCGACGAAGGGAAGGGCCTCTCGGCAAATTGCTGACAGCATTCAGCGAGCAAGGACAAGCCCACCAAAAGTTACAGTGCATTTTTAAGGGTTAGGGGCGCAGAATGGGCAATCAAGTAGGTCTTTCGGTGAGTTGCCGAGTGCACTCGGTGAACTCAGACTTCTCGCCTAAAGTTACAGCACCCAACTTCTAATTTAGCATGAACATAAAGGCTATAAGGGGGATTCAGCGAATCGCCGAGTGGTTCGGTGAGCTCGACCCAGCTCGCCAAACGACCCAACGTGCCTACTCTCAACCCCGACTTCCAAATTCAACCCCGTAGCCCCCGAAAACAAAATCAAAGCATGTACCCATTCAATTAATCCAAGACCCATTACACCCATGCCCCCGGGATACTCATACTTCTCCCGATTTGGCCAAATTTGGCCATTTGATGACTTTTGCCCTTACGAATGACGTCAAACGCTCCATCAATGGGCAAAATACGTCATTTAGCACAAATGTGGGTTACCTAGACTTCACCTGACTAGACCCAACATCAACAAAGCCACACCCCAACAATTTTGACCAATTTTAAGGCATGCAGCATTTGGGAAATCACGATATAGGCATTCTAGGCACAATATTTGAATTAAAACAAGCACACACATATACAATTACGATCAGAGAGGCCCAGCACATATCACTAAGATAAGAAATCATTGCATAAGAGTAAAAATTGCTAAATATAAATTCGGGGTTCGGAAAACCAACCTTATATGCCGATTAAACAAGTTGAAAAGCTAGGCGGCAAAGAAATCCAACTCCGAACATAAACTTGATGACTAAAATGAGATAAAAACGCAAGAAAATAGGAATATGTAGTGCGGGTGTGACTTTGGAAAGTTGAAAAGTGAGGGAATGTGAAAGAATTTGAACTTTTGAACTATTAGCCTTTAAACACAACTCAATTCTTTCCCATTCGGCGACATAAGTATTGCTCGCCAGCCCACTCGACCACACGCCGAGTGGGCATTTACCTCGCCGAGTTTTACATGACCTCTAGTTAATGTGGGGGTCCAAACGGCGGACAAAATCGTGATCACTGTCCTGGTCGATGATTTGCCAATCTGCTCCTGGGATCACCGAGTTTTACCGACTCAAACCCTAGAATTCTTTGAGTCCAAGTCGGGCTCACCGACCTCTTCAGCGAGTCGTCGACTGGACTTTTTGCTCGCCAAGCTGCACTTTTCAATCACTTCTTACACTTCAACCTGCAAAAATCAACACACGATTATTTCTAAAACAAAACAAAAACAGTAAAACCTAGGTTGCCTACCAAGAAGCGCCTTAGTTAATGTCGTGGAATTATGCAAGTCCTCACTCGAACTTCATTATTGGGGTTGACCGTAGTGTCACTAGGCAACCCCTCTTGTTGTCTTATGTACATATGAGGCAATACATGACCCATGAGGGTCTCAATTAGCTGAATAGATCTGTAATGAGAGGCAGTCATCTGATTTAGCATTTCGACATTCTCTCTTATCTCTTCCAGCACTCTATCATGCTCATTGACCATTTGGAGAATGATTGAGAGTGTTTCCTCGACACGTCTACCCTCATTATCCTTAGGCTTTCTCCGCTCATGAAGGGGTATGTATCTATATTTCCTTTTGCAATGGACTTCAACCTCTAATATCTTTTTGGCCAAATCATCCAGTTGAGTTAATAGTGTGGCCAAATAGTGCTCTTTCTCTATTTCTTGGTTGGTCTCAGTCATGCGATCGAGGAGTTGGGCTACTATTGCGTAGGGTAGTCTTGTGAGACCACCCGGATAAATTTGGTCAGTGACTCCTCCATTTTCCAGGACAAGACCCCTGTAGAAACATTCCAAAAGCATCTTTTCTGGAATTCCATGAGTTGGGCACTGCTGCAAAAGGTCCTTAATTATTTGCCACAACTCATAAATGGTCTCACCCTCTAATTGCTTGATGGTTAGGATGTCATCCCTAAGGCTCATCAATCTCAAAGGAGGGTGGTCCATTTGGTCACCGTTGCTACCAGATATGTTCAATTTCTCTGCTCAACAAACAACACAAAACCAAAACCAAAAGTAAGTAGATTCAACTATAACTAACAAGAACAAAATCCAACTTAACTAAAGAATCTTAACCAACACCGCTCCCCGGCAGCGGCGCCATTTTGATCAACATTATCAATGACACTTAATCCAGTTCTAAGAGTCAGAGATCGTTAGTACGTATAATAACCCAACTAAATGAGTTGGGGTCAAATCCCATAAGGAGTGGTACGTGTTTAAGATTCAAGAGTAAAGTACGAATATGTTCAAGTCAATCATAGGAATAGATATTATCGATGGAAACATAGTTCAAATTAAGGGGTAACATGAGTGTCAAATAAGGGGGGTTTGGTTTTAACTATCAGCTACAACAACAACAAATAACACGAATTTAACACTAATGAGACGGGTTCGTGGGATGTGGTTAGATTATAGGCTAAGGTAGACAAATGGGTGATTGCAACGGTTAGTAAATAGTTGTAAATCAGTGAATAAGCTATACTTTAGTGGGGATAAACTTTCTCTCGAAAAATTTACCCCGAATCAAGTTGGTTCTCTCGAACACCAACAAGCATGCAAATAAGCACAGCCTACGCTTTAGTCTATTCACTCTCTCGATCTGAATGTGTGGAAAAGGGTTTAGGATTCACTTTCTCGAGTTGAATCCATGACAACCGAATACCCACAGACCATCAATTCAGTAATCTTTGTTTTAAAACCTCTCTCTCTTGCAAGCCAAAAACATGAAGGTAGAATTGCATTTGCAAACATAACCCTTTAAATTAAACCAAAATTACGGAATGAAATCACTTCTAAACAGCATTTAAACTAACAATTAGCAATACCCACAAGCTAAATCAACCCATAATCACATAATCGCACACCAAGAATTGGGGTTTTAGCTAGATTTATGATAGAAATCGTTACCAAATTGTGTTTCTATCAACTGGTAAGATTAATTTCGTATTTACAAAGGTCCAAGTTGAAGAATCTCAATGACACACTTCTAAATTATCAAAAATGAAAAACTTCAATTCTTGAAAGCTAAGGAAAAGTTGTCTCAAAAACTCAGAGTTCAAAACTCAAAAATTACTCTAATGAATGTTCAGAATAAAATTTTATACTAAACATAATGTTTGAAAATGTATTTTTAGTTGCCAAAAATATGTTGTGAAGGACCATTCGGCACAGTAAGTTGGGCATGCCGAACAGGTCGGCGATCCACCCTTTGGTCAGTTCCATCGCCTTTTTGTTTTGGCCTTTAGCATCCTCAAGTTCTGTAACTTTGGGCGATCCAACACTGCATTGCGAAACCATTCGGCGATCCTCCAACGGCTCCTATCTCTCGTCTACTTGATTTTCCCCTTTAGGGCTTGGCACACTGGAACTTTAGGCAAGGTAATGGCCATTCGGCAACTCACCAAAGGGACTCGGCGATCACTAGGCCTTCATTTCTTCGCTCTTTCAGCTAACTTTGTTCCTTTTTGTGAGTTAGTGTCCATGATTTGTTCCTCAATCCAAATACCTGGAAATCAAGGGTTTTACATCAGTTTTTGGCACAAAACAAGCATTTGAGGACACAAAATATATCCAAATAAAGCCCTAAATGAGTCCAAATCATGGACTCATCAGTAGGAAACATGATTCGATTTGGGTGATTATAGATCAGATGACTAAATCAGCCAATTTCTTGCTAGGAAAGACTACCAATTCACTAGAAGATTATGCCAGATTATATGTTCAAGAGATAGTATGAATTCATGGAGTTCTTGTATATATCATTTCATATAGAGGCACACAATTCAACCCCTCAGTTTTGGAAGTCTTTTCAAAATGGTTTAGGTTCGAAGGTAAACTTGAGTACTACTTTTCATCCTCAGACTGACGGTCAAGCAGAGCACACGATTCAGACCTTAGAGGATATGTTGAGGTCATGTGTCATAGACTTCAAGGGTAATTGGGATGATTACTTGCCTCTCATAGAGTTCGCATATAATAATAGTTATCACTCTAGCATCCCGATGGCTCCTGTCACGACTCAGGGGTACACCCTTGACGTAACATGGCACACAAGACCCCGAGAGGCATCATATAAGCCACTTAGCCTTCATAACATAAGATAATATAAAATGGTACGGAAATTTAAAACATTTTTCCAATACAATCAAAGTCTCATAAAATGAAGCGGAAGTCTTTAACATTGTCTCAAACCATCTAAAACATGAGCAGTCTTTGGACACAGCCCATACAAAAGTTCTAACATAAAAGAAAGATACAAAAGAAAAGGGTGATCAAGTCCTCGATGCTATGCGGACTCACCAAATCATGACTTGCTTGCTTCTACTATGATTCTAGCCACAATAATGGAAGTCAATATCGTCGGACTCTACATTTGATAAGAATGTAGGCAAGAGTATGCGTTAGTCCAATAATGTACTAAATATGATGGCTAGCATAAATCATCAACATAAGCATAATAAATGCATTAGTCAACATAAGAGATATACCATAATCATAAGAGACATCAACATAAGGCATAGGCAATAGGCATAACAAATAACAACATAGTCATTGGCATAATCAATGCATCTAGATAAACATAATATAAGAGAAACACTTCATAAGTACCCTAAAAGCATGCTTGTTCAATGCATGGATAAAACCCCATAAATCTCAACCATACTAAGCAAACCATTTTAGGCCCTCATTCATATTCATCATCTTTTGATCTCATCCTTAGCTTATTTCTCATAGACAAGGGAACATTGACCTTTAGTCAAACATATCAAGAAAGGCAACTATAGCAATAATCCAAGCTAAGCATACATCATGAAATGAATCTCATATAGAAACATTCTTACAATACTTCCTTGAAGTAATCTTGTTTCATCATACACATGCTATTTTGGTTAGGGACTTGTCCCTCTTTAGTCATTCTTACTAGTCATAGTAGAGTATTCCTCTACTTTTCCATGACACATCATTTCTCATGAATGGTTACGATTCACCAATTCAAGTGTCATGACCCAAGCCTAGGGCCTAGACGTGACATGGCGAATGAGGAACCCGAAGGAACCCCAAACAAGCCTCTCAAACTTATCATCACACTTCATCGGTCACAAAAGTACATTCAACATTAATTAACGGGAAATAGGGACTAAGGGCAAACCATTTCAAAATGACATCATAGAACAAGAGTCAAGCTCATTTACAAAATACTTGTCCAACGCACACCTCTACATACATAGATAGGACGGGGGCCATGACATACTACCGGCT
>JAJOOR010031310.1:0-24225 GCA_036250505.1 Solanum acaule | reverse complement strand
CCCCCCCCCCCCCCCCCCCCCCCCCCCCCCCCCCCCCCCCCCCCCCCCCCCCCCCCCCCCCTGCGCGTTTTGCTTCGTGGGGGGGCGGGATTTGTGGGACACAAGTGAAACGCTGTAACTTGTGTGACCCTCCCAAGTGAATTTGTTGAGGTTGTTTCTCTCTATATTTTGTACTCTCATGTTTATATAGTGGATTTCTCATCTCCTTTTATGGACGTAGGTCGATTGACCGAACCACATTAAATCTTTGTGTCATTTCGAATATATTTCTCGTTTGTCTTCTTACTCGTGGTCTTTTGAGGTTTGCTTTGCTAGCTTTCCCATGACACCTAATTATTTCAGTCCTAACAAGTGGTATTAGAATCACCTTCAATGATGGAGCCAAGTTTAGTGGTTCAGGTTCGATGGTTCAATGATGGAGCTAGGTTTAGTGGTTCGGTAATTGATTGTTGAACCAGATTAAAAATTAGGTGTTCATCTTGACGGATGTAGTTCTAGCTACAACTTATTTGACAGTAATGAATATTTTGTTGGAGAAATTATTTTTGAGAGAGGTTCTCTATGTTGAGACATAGATTTTGCAAATGAGATTATTAAGAGGAGATGCAAACGGTTGAAGATTATGTGAAGGTGGACAAATTTATTTTGTCAGAAATTTAGGCCAAGGGGGAGATTTGTTGGGTATTAATTGCCCTGAATTTCTTACCATAAATAGGATTTCCTTTTCCTAAGAGGAAAAACATAAAGTCTCCATATTTGGCTACTCTTTTTCTTGTAGGAAAAAGGTTTAGGATTAGCTAGTCATTTTCTTTTAGGAAAAGGTCTAGGACTCTATAAATAGATGCTTGTTTCTTCTAACTTAATCAACATTCACAATGTAGTCCTAGAGGCTTTGCGAGTTATGGTTAGGGGGAAAATTTGTGGGACACAAATGATATGTCATCACTTGTGTGAACCTTCCATGTATTCCGAGTGAATTGGTTAAGGTTATTTCTCTCTATATTTTGTACTCTCATATTTATATAATGGATTGCTCATCTCCTTTGTGAACGTAGGTCGGTTGACCGAACCACATTAAATCTTTATGTTTGTTGGTATATTTCTCGCTTGTCTTCTTACTCATGGTTTTTTGAGGTTTGTTTTGTTAGCTTCCATGTGATACCTGATAATTTTGATCCTAACACAAAGTAATTTTTGTGGCTACCGAGAAGTCTATGCATGACAAAATAAGAAAAATAAAAAATATGTATAGAATTGGGGGTCTACCACTTGCATTTCTCACTTGGTTTTATGAGTGTTCGTGTAATTTGGATTGGAGTATTGCTACTTGAGTTGGCAAGAAGTTTCCACGAATACTGAACTGGAAAGTAACCAAGAGGCATTTTCTTAATGATCTTATAGCTAAGAATACCGATGAGGTATTATATTTACTTTTGACATAATACTTTTATTTTTCCATGTAACTTTATTATATTTATGTTTTTACTTTTTTTAGTGGAAGGTGTGAAATATATGTGCTACTCATGAAGAAAAATCAAAGTCTATATATTAATATTGGTTTTAATGATATACATCTTTAACTTTTGTTACTTTTATAATTGTAGCTTAATGGTAATTTCACAATGCTAAATGATTTTGTGGTATATATATTTTCATTTGAAGAACTGTTATTTTTAGAAATTTTCATAAAGTTACTATTTTACCTCTTCGATAGTTGCCCCAAGTCATTTCTGATCAATTTGTGTAACACCTCGGAATCTAGTAAAATAAGTTAAGGGGTCAAGTGGGAGGACACTAGCCCTCCACGGAGAGAAGGCACCCTTCATTGAGCCCCTCACGGGCCGTGAAGGGGACCACGACTCGTAGTGGTGCTTGTGGAGCCTTTTGGTAGGTGGCAAAGATGGGCTCTCTTCCAACGAGCCCTTAGACGCCTCGTGAAGGGCACCATGACTCGTGGTGGTGCCCGTGAAGGACTAGGCAGTGTACGCTTCAAGACATCCTCCTCTCACGAGCACTAGATGGGTCGTGAAGGCCTAGACAGGTCGTGAAGGCCTAGACGGGTCGTGAAGGTGGGCGTGTGAGGCGAGTGGGGTTTGGGGTGGTTTGACAAGCCACTGGTCAAGGACCACGGCTGCCACAACGGGCCGTGTGGCCCTTGACGGCTCGTGGAACCTGGCGTGAAGAGGTTCAGTTAGCTGAAAGTTCAAGGGCTTTTGGGTCTTTTCCAGAGTTCTTTAAAACAAAGCTATGTTACTTTACCCATGTATAGGACCCCTGTATAAGTGATTTTAACCCCAAAATTTACCCACTCAAGTCATTCTCTTAAATTCACCAAAAGAAATTGGGTTCTTCCTCTCCAAAAAATTTCTTTCTCTAGAAACTTGAAGAAGAAAAAGGGTTAAAGCTTGGGCTCAAGGTCAAGTCTCTAATCTCCATTTGGTTGTGGGCTTTGATAGCAAGGTATGATAGCTTTTCATCCATGGAGCCCCTAAGTTCTCCCTATAGAAAAGTAGAAATTTCCCCAATTTGAGTTAGGGTTTTCTTTTAAGTAATGGGTCTTTATGAATGTTGATTCAATTGATTGAATTATGATTGTTGATGCATGAATTGAGAGGATTCCATGCTTTTATGATGAATTTCCATGTACCCATGCTTAACTCATGTTTCTAAGATGAAATTGAATAAATTTGGTTTTACTCTATGAAAAGAGAATTTATGGATTTATGTGTATTCTTATAGGATAGTAAGTACAATATGAGTTTCTTTGAGAGTGAAGTGTATGTGATTAATTGTTGATGGTTGATGTGATTGTTGTGGAAGGGATCTTCCCACATGATTTCTTATATATGAATGTGAAGGGCTTTCTCACATTGAATGATTCTTGGTTGAAAGGACTTCTCACCTAAACTGAATCTAAGCTAAAGACTATGAAATTGATGAGGCTAGAGGCGATTACCTATGACCTCTAAATGAGAAGGATATGAGGCGATAACCCATATTCCTTAGAGTAGAAAAATAGGTGATTACCCTTATTCCTTGAAGTTGAACAAGAGGCGACTACCCACGTTCCTATCATGTAAGTTGGACTAGAGGCGAATACCCATGATTTATTATAGAAAAACAAGGGGCGAATACCTATGCCGCAAGATGTTTGACTAGAGGCGAATATCCTTGATCCTAATCAAGAGGACTAGAGACGACTACCCATGATCCCATAGTAAGTTGGACAACAGGCAACTACCCACGATCCTGAAGTAAGAAGGACAAGAGGTGATTACCCATTATCCTTTATAGTAAGGCAAGAGGCGATTCCCCACGTCTTTAAAAGATAAGCTAGGATATGTTATGATAGGTGATGAGCTTGGATTGTTGCTTGAGGTTGCTTTCCATGATGAGTAAGACTAGTTGCAGTTACCCATGTCTTGGCTAAGTATGAACTCCTTGCATGTTATGATGATCTATTTTGTGCATTGATTATGCTTTATGTATATTATATTGTCTAACGTTTATGTTTATGTTATGTTTATGCAAGCTATCATATCTAGTACATTCTTGTACTAATGCATACTCTTGCCTATATTTCTTATCCAAATGTAGGGTCCGACGTTCCTAGATTCTCATCCCTATGGCTAGGATCTATAGTAGAAGAAGAGTTGAAGATTGGTGAGTCCTCATTCATACGAGGATATAGCCACTACTTTCCTTATGTTTTGTTTATTTTGAGTTTTGAACATTGATATACGGGCTACGTCTCGAGATTCTATTGTATTAGATGATTTTTGAGACAAATGTATTAGACTTCCACTCTGCTTATAAAACTTTGATTGTGTTGAAAATGTTTTAAAATCTCGACTATTTATATTATCTTGACTATGAAAGCTAAGTGGATCGTATGAGGCCTCTCGGGGTATTGTACGCCATGTTACATCTAAGAGGTTCCCCTGGGTTGTGACAAACTTGGTAATCAGAGCACAAGGTTTAGAAAGGTTCTAGGATGTCTCAAAACCACGTCAAGTAGAGTCTTGTTCATGAGTGTGAAGTCCGCCACATTTATGAATGAGAGGCTACAAAATGTTTAGAAAACTTCACTTCTTTCTTCACTCTAAGTCCTGCGATATAGTTTAACTCTATAAAGTCTCTCTCTTATTCCTTACCCGATGGTCTACATGATATGACTACTCAAAGAGTTTTTGCTAGAAGGAATGAGGGATAAAATATTGGTCAAGAAGCTCTTCCTCAAGCTTCTTAAGCTCCGGTTGACCCCTTGGCCGAGCAAGTGACTAATGCGGAGTTTAGGACTGCTTTTCAAGTATTGGCTTAAGCCGTGACGCCCCAAGTCAATAGGGAGGTTGTGGTCCCCGTGAACCAAATATGGGTACGGCGACATCTAGAGTGAGGGACTTCACTAGGATGAATCCTCCGGAATTCTATGGTTCTAAGGTTGAGGAAGATCCTCAAGAGTTCATTGATGAGGTTTATAAGGTGTTGGCTATTATGACAATGACACCGGTGGAAAAAGTTGAATTGGCCACTTATCAACTTAAGGGTGTTGCTCAAATTTGGTTCGACCAATGAAAGGAAGTACAATTGAAAGATGCGGGTCCCCTAGAATGGGAAAGGTTCAAGTCTGCTTTCTTTGATAGGTTCTTTCCTCTTGAGATGAGGGAGGAAAAATGCTTAAGTTTATCAACCTCCGACAAGGTAACATGAGTGTGAACGAATATCCTTTGAGATTCACATAGTTGTCAAGATATGCTCCCTCTATAGTTGTCGACTCTAGGGCAAGGATGAGCATGTTTGTTTCGGATGTGTCCGTATTGGTGGTGAAAGAATGTCGTACCATTATGCTTGTCCATGACATGGACATCTCTCTCCTCATAGTCCATGCCCAATAGATTGAAGAGGAGAAACTTAAGGAGAGGTCTAGGGAGACCAAGAGGGCTAAAATCGGTGATGGTAATTTCTCTCATGCAAGGTCCGATAGACGTGGTCGTCCTAGGTTTCGACAAAGATTCTTCGGTCAAGGTTCCTCCAATACTCCTAAGCTCAACAAAGATAGGGTGTCTAACCCTAAACCTCAAGGGGGTGGTAATGGGTCTTCGTTGCCGAATTATGCTAAGTGTGGAAGAAAGCATGCGGGTAAATGTCTAGCTAGTTCCAATGCTTGTTTTGGTTGCTGTAAGATGCACCACAAGATAAGAGATTGTCCTTCAGTTGCTAAGAATGAAGGATATAGTCATCGTAAGGCTCAACCCTATCCTTCATCCATTCCAAGTGGTTCAGGTTCAAATGCTCCAAAGCAAAATATGTTTTATGCCATTTAGACTCGTGGTGAACAAGAGAGTTCTCCCGATGTGGTTACCGGTATGTTGAAAGTCTTTCAACTTGATATTTATGCTTTACTTAATCCTGGTGCTACCTTGTTTTTTGTGACAGCATATGTGGCTATGAGATTTGATGTGCTTCCTGATGCGTTGTTGGATCATTTTTTTTGTCTCTACTCTTGTTGGTGATTCTATTGTGGCTAAGAGGGTCTATAGAAAGTGTCTCGTCTTCTTGTCCCATAGAGTTACTCTTGTTGATTTGGTAGAACTTGATATGTTAGATTTTGATGTCATTCTTGGGATGGATTGGTTGCATTCATGTTATGATTCTATTGATTGTGAAACCCGTGTAGTCAAGTTTCAGTTTTCGAATGAGCCTTCCCTAGAGTGAAAGTGGGGAAATTCTATGCCGAAAGGTCGGTTTATTTCTTGTCTTAAATCTAGAAAGATGATTTCTAAGGGTTGCATTTACTATCTAGTTAGGGTGAGGGTTTTGGATTCTAAAACCCCTTCTCTTGAGTCGGTCCTTGTTGTTAGTGAGTTTCCGGAAGTGTTCCCAGATGATCTACCCAGTATTCCTCATGAAAGGGAAATAGACTTCAATATTGACCTTCTCCCAGATACGCAACCTATCTCTATTCCTCCTTATCGAATGGCTCCAGTAGAACTTAAGGAATCAAAGGAACAATTAAAGGATTTGTTGGATAAGGGTTTCATCCGATCGAGTATCTCTCCATGGGGTGCTCCAGTTTTGTTTGTTAAGAAGAAAGATGGTTCACTTCATATGTGTATTGACTACCGCTTGAACAAGGTGACCATTAAGAATAAGTATCCTCTCCCAAGAATAGATGACTTGTTTGACCAACTTCAAGGGGCGAGTTACTTTTCTAAGATTGATCTTAGGTCGGGTTATCACCAATTGAGGGTGAAGGAAAATGATATTTTGAAGACAACTTTTCAAACTCGGTATGGTTATTATAAGTTTTTGGTGATGTTGTTTGGTTTCACTAATGCTCCGGCCGCATTTATGGATTTGATGAATAGGGTGTTTAGACAATACCTTGACATGTTTGTTATTGTGTTTATTGATGATATATTGATTTATTCGACAAGAGAAGATGATCACATTAATCATTTGAGGATTGTGTTGCAAATCCTTAAGGAACAACAACTCTTTGCAAAGTTTAGCAAATGTGAGTTTTGGCTAAGGTCTGTAGCTTTTCTTGGTCATATTGTTTTAAGTGAGGGTATTGAGGTAGACCTTAAGAACATGGATGCGGTCAAGAGTCGGCCTAGACCTCTATCCCCTTCGGATATTAGAAGTTTCTTGGGTTTGGCTGGTTACTATAGAAGGTTTGTTGAGGGGTTTTCTTTGATTGCCTCTCCATTGACAGCTTTGACTCAAAAAAAGGCTAAGTTCATATGGTCTGAAGCATGTGAGAAGAGTTTCCAACAATTGAAAGATAGACTTACGTCCACTCCGATGTTGACTTTTCCTTGAGAATTGGGTTAGGATGTGTGCTTATGCAAAATGGGAAAGTTATTGCCTATGCTTCAAGACAACTTAAGGTTCATGAGAAGAATTACCCTACATATGATCTTGAATTAGCGGCGGTGGTATTTTGCCTTAAAGATTTGAAGGCATTATTTGTATAGTGTTCATGTTGATGTTTTACCAACCATAAGAGTTTGCAATATCTGTTTAACCAAAATGATCTAAATCTTTGCCAAAGAAGGTTGTTTGAGTTATTGAAAGATTATGATATGAGTGTTCTCTATCACCCCAGTAAGGCGAATGTGGTAGAGGATGCTCTTAGTCGATTATCTATGGGTAGTGTTGCTCATGTTGAGGATGATAGAAAAAAGTTGGTTCGAAATATTCATAGATTGGCCAGGTTGGTAGAACAGTTAGTATACTCTACCAAAGGTGGTGTTATGGTTAAAAATGATTAAGAATCGTCTTTTGTGGCGGATATGAAAGCCAAGCAATGTCTTGATCCAACCTTAGTAGAATTGAAAAAAACAGTACTTAGAAAGTCCGTTGAGGCTTTCTCCCAAGAGAGAGATGGTGTACTTAGATATCAAGGTCGGTTGTGTGTTCTTAATGTTGATGACTTGAGGGAACAAATCTTGTCAGAATCCCATAGTTCTCGATATTCCATTCACCCTCGAGCCACCAAGATGTACCATGATTTGCGAGAGGTCTATTGGTGGAATGGGATGAAGAAGGATAGTGCGGCATTTGTGGATAAATGTTTTAATTTTCAATAAGTGAAAGTTGAGCATCATAAATCGGTAGGTTTATTATTGCGCTCAAATTGCACACGCAAGTGTACGTGGTCGTTCAAGTATTAAAGTGGTTCTTTTTAAGAGCCGGGTATCATACCCACAGAGACTTACAATTAGAATAACTTGATTTTTCCAATACTTTTAGCTAAACACAAGTGTTATCAAGATTTCAATTGTCTTATTTTATAATCTTGAAGTTAAACAAAACTAAACAAACATGATTCAATTTCGAGGGTTTCGAACAATGATTAGGTAAAGTCCAGGGCTGCAACTCTTATCAGGATTCATGCAAGTTATCTTGTTAAACGGATATTCATCAACTATTGAATCAATGATCACAAAGTTAAATATATGATTATGGTCTCCCGACCTCTAATTTCCTACGATAAATGGCTACCTAACTACATCGTTAGCGGGGATAGGTTGGACCAATCACCGAGCATTATGATATCTTCCTGTATAATGACCAAACAAGGTTTCTAGGTATATCCCTATCCTAGATACAAATTAACTCTAAATCTTATGAGAAAATCATGCTCCTTATACCCCACATTCTATCCTCTTATTCCTCTCCCGAGTTCAATTGGGACAATATGTTTATTTCAATGGTGATCAAGCATGAAATACAAAAAACAAGAACATAAGAGAGATTCATATGATAGTTAAATGAAATCCATAAAAACTCAATAACTTAGAATCATCATGTAGCCACAACCCTAGAACTAGGGAAATTAGCTACTCATAATCGTATTTTCAATCAAACAACGTTTAAATATCATAAAGAGATTAAAAATAGAAGAGATTAGGAAAGAACCCTAAAAATTGATGAAATAGCTCTCCAAATCGTCGTTCTTCAAAACCCAGAAAAAGAATAATAAACTAAAATAAATTATTAGTCTATTTATACTAAAGTCGAAATGGCCAAAACTGGCAAGTGTAGGCGCGACGCGGAGCTACTACTCAGATTCTCTTTATGGCAACTACTCATCTCCGCTACGCAGCGACTTCACACACCACTCTACCTCAAATCCTTCTTCTTCGAACGAAAATAAAAATCCCTCTCTACGACACGGAGAGGGTACGGATATGACTTGGACTTCATTTCTTCATTCTTCTTCCTTGCTTCTTTTCAACTTGGATCTTTTGTGTTTCCCAATGCCCATTTCAATGCTCGTTTCTTCATTCAAGCTTACCTACACAACTAATCATGTTGGTTAGCATATATACAATCAAATGACTCAACATGACTATAAATCAACATAAACTGAGTCTAAACTTGGCCTAAATGCGGGTATTATTTAGTCCCTAAGATCACTACCCCACACTTAGAACCTTGTTCGTCCTCGAACAACTTACTAAATAATCCTAGACCTAGACTCCCTACTATAGTATTCGTGCATCCACCAGTTCGCTTTAAGGATCTGTAATCAGTTAAAAACAAACATGTTCTCATTCACCATAGGTCTTGCCCACCTTCATACATCATACACTCAAGTATTGACCTGACAACTTGTTGCAACCAACACATTCAACTTCCTGTGCACCATTAGCTATCACCTATCTTTCATACAACAAGTGCCCTACACTCAAACGAATAGTCCGCACACTCAACTCAGCAAATTGAATATAATTTAAGGCACTCTCTCTCAACAAAGACATCATAAATGCATGCATTGAGAACCATAGGCTAGCCCATTATGTACATCTCCACTAATTAAGTGTGTTTTGCCCAAAATCAAACAGGACTTTTACAGGTTGTAATGTAGGCTTGAGGTAAGGGAGGATATATTTAGATAAAATTAGTGACTTATCCTCCCTAATGCATCAGATTCGATTTCCTTTCTACATTCACAACTATTTCTTTTCTTTAGCCCCCCCCCCCCCCTTTTTTTGCATATTTTTCCACTAGTACTTCCAACCTCTCCTTTATTTTCTACACACCCCTTTATTTCTATATTTTTTTAAATACTTTTTTGACACTTAACAATAGCCACCCTTGACTTAGAGATTTCTCTCGAGTTAAGGTGCACATTGTCCTTGTAGGGACCGGGGCCATTATTAAGGTATTCTCTGAGTTAGCCACCCTCAACTTAGGCTTTTACCTTGAGTCGAAGTACACAATGTCCAAAGGACCAGGGCCAATCACAGATTTAAGAACTTATGGGGCATCATTTTTCCTACCTCTTTTCTTTCTTCCCCACAAAACCAAGCATTTCCACTCTACTTAGTCTCACTGTTGTTTTTCCCATTTTCATCTTAACATAGTGGATTAGGGATTATTTTAGGATCAAAACTGACGGTATCAATAAAAGGGATTCGGCTCAATTACGTAGGTTAGAACAAAATCAAGGCAAATAGGCTCAACGGGCTTATACTAGGGATATTATTTCTTAAAAGGCTAACATTCACAAGGCAAATCAAAGAAAGCCTATTATCATGTCCTGACCAAAACACCACTTGTTATTTCGCTTTAATAACATGCCGGGCAAGTTCTAGAATTATATGCATCACATGGATACTACAATACCTCACCGCTCATGGCACAAGTTCTACTCAAGATGGATCAATCACAACAACACAATCAGTTCATGCACAAGGTTCAATTTAAGCTTAAGTTGCAATCATTAAAGTCAAATACAAAAGTTCAAATGTATTCATACATCAACTTCCAATCATGCTTTCATACATTCTACTTTTGGAATTTCAAGCTTCAGCACATACTATGCTAAGACTCAATGACGAAAGTTGCCCTTCAGACGGTCGTCATCCATCTATCATTGGGCAATGTGACTCAACTACGACGACTGACTCAATCCTAAAAAGATAAAATATTTTTGTATTTTGTATGGTTCAAAGGGACTTTCCTTGGCCAAAGAACCGAAAACAACCTCCAAGGAACCAAAAATAAAACAAAAAAATAAAATGCAAATACTACCAATGTTCAATAATATTTACAGACCAGAGATAATTTTCACCCTTACCCCACACTTAAACATTAGCACTATCCCCAGTGCTTCACAAAATTCAAAAAAATACAGTACAGAGGTAAGGTGACAACACTCCCTGATCAATCCTCCATAGCATCACCGGCCTGAGCATGGTCCACCTCATCATCAGAATTGGACTCCACATCCTAGCTAGTACGCAGTCTTTCCTCATCAGTAGGGATGTCATAATCCACCAGCTCATGAAATGCAGGACCGATGCCAAGTAGGGCCTTCACATGGCATTCAACGGGTACCTTTATTCAACGTCCCCCAATTGCTCGTCAGTGGAAGCCCGTCAGCCATTCTGGTGGCGCAACATCTCCAAACCATACATTCTGGCCATGATTAGCTCATCCCATCTATGGCGTTCCACAGTAGTGACTGTTGGACCGAACTCAATGTCAGGCCCTTTAGTCATCGTGATGTCCACTGGTGTTGGGAATAATGGTGCTATGTAGTCCAAATGCTCTTCTTGGACACCTGCATCACGACATAGTTTAGTAATAAGACCACCAAATGCATACCTGCTCCCTTTATGCACACGAGCCTTTTTCATTACCAATTTTAATATAGCCCCAATATTCAATTCTGTGGGCGTCATTAGGGCGTATACTAGACACACTCTGTCTCGGGTGATGTCCGTGTAGTGCAACCCCGGTATCAAACAATTAATCACAATCTTGAGCCAGACTCGAGCCTCCCCCCATTTCAAACCCGTTTCCGTTGACTCGAGGTCACCATTTCCTTTTCGGGTCTTTGAGTTCCAGACATGATTTCCTGAAATCATAATATAACTCAGCCCAAGAGGACTACTCAACATTGATAAACATGGGTGGTGTGCAAACACCACCCCATACTTATGTCAAAGCATTCTTCAGCCTCGGTACTCAGACTTCCCACAGGTAGACAAATAGACGCCAACAACAAAACAAACTACTACTCATTCAAATGTCGCATGCAACTATCGGCGCTACTCAAGACTTCACAACAAATAGCTCATGCAACCATTTCAGACCCAACAATCATACAATCTTGATCAAAGGAACTTTCTATTAAAAATTTGAAAGCCTACAACATCATGAACAAACAATCTCATGCAATCATCACCACCGAATATTTTCACACTAACTCATTCACACCTTCATATATTCAACATGACTCCAACACTAGCAAGCATACAAAATTTCTATTCCAAAAGTCGAACTACACAATACAATTCAGGCAACAAACACCCACAAATATGCAAGCAAGGGCAATTTCTACTCAAAAAGGTAAAAATACCCCTTAACAATACACTTTCAAGCAACCACAACCCACGTAGGCCAACCAAATTTGTTTACAAACCCATTCAAACTGAAGACCCACAAAATACCACCCAAAGGGACATTCTACTTAAGAATTTGAATGCCTCCACTCAACCTTGCACTCAAAGCAGTAATAAAACCACCAAATACACTCACAAACCCTCACAAGATAAACACACACCAACCCATAGCAACACACACTCAAACACGCCTAACTGTTGCTCAAAATGATAGCAAAAACCGTACCTTGGTTGATGAAGAGGAGCGAAAATAGAAAAGAGTCGGCGGAATTGGCTTCGCATTACGAATTCAGTCACAAAATTCGGCCAAGGGAGAAAATAGAGGGGAAAAATCATGAAATTGGGAGAAAAATGAGGTTTTGGGGATGGGAATTTGGGGTTAAAAGGGACCTGGGTTAGGTATTAAGATAGAAAATGGGTAAAACCCATTATTTTAAAGAAAATTGAAAACAAACTTACCTAGGGCGCAATGCAGCCTAGTCACGAAGTGATCTACCTCGCAAAAATAATTAATTTTCACGAGGTCAAAATTTGAACAGCCCTCCGCGACACTTCTCCTTTACGGAGTTTCCTTATTGTTAATGAGAATTTTATCTATCGTCGAAACCAAATTTGAGGACTTCCTCCGCGACGCGGGACGGTCACGGACCGTTCTGCCTCGCTATGGAATCCAAGCGAGGCAAAATTCAACCCAATCCCTGCTACGCGCTATGGTCCTTCAAACATGTTCCCTGCACATTTTCAGCATAACACCCGTTAGTAAAAACACGATGGGTTGCCTCCCATCCAGTGCCTTAGTTTCGATTGTGGCATGACTCATATTTTTGTATTTTTTTAAATACTATTTCCTCAGAATGAAATATGCAAAACAAAAGAATGGAAATCCTAACTAATACAAAGGTTCACGGGTTGCCTCTCGTACAACGCCTGATTTAACGTCGCATTAGGACCCATATCATGACTCACTCGTCATTCAATGTGAGTGCTTCATGCTCACGATCCACATCATGCCCGAAGTAGTGCTTCACACGTTGCCCATTTACAAGGAAAGTAGAGATCTTATTCTTGTTCCTTAGCTCCAAAGCTCCATGTTGAGTTATCCTCACCACTTCAAACGGTCCACTCCACTTAGACCGAAGTTTTTCGGGGAACAACTTCAATCTTGAATTAAACAACAACACCAACTGACCTGGCTCAAAGGTGAGTGACACAATATGCTTGTCATGCCATCTCTTGGTCTTCTCTTTGTATAATTTGGCATTTTCATAAGCGTGAAGCCTGAATTCCTCTAATGCATGCAACTGTGTTATCCTTTTCTTTCCTGCCAACTCAGAATTCAAATTCAACTTTTTGATCACCCAGTATGCTTTATACTCCAATTCAAGTGGGAGGTGACACGCTTTTCCAAACACCATTCGATAAGGAGAAGTCCTTATCGGTATCTTATATATGCACAGAGCATCATCTAACTTGTCAGCCCAATCTTTCCTTTGGGAATTCACAGTCTTTTAGAGGATCTGCTTCATTTCTCGATTAGACACTTCCACCTGCCCACTAGTCTGGGGATGATAAGTTGTAGATACCTTATGTCTCATCCCATATTTTGCTAGTAGATTTTGCACTGAACTGTTAATAAAGTACGTACCTCCATCACTTATCATGACTCTTGGAGTTCCGAACTTGGTGAAGATGTGATTCCTGATGAACTTCACTACCACCTTTGCATTATTAGATGGTACCCCAACTGCCTCCATCCACTTGGACACGTAGTCCACTACCACTATGATGTACTGATTGCCACGGGACGATAGAAATGGTCCCATGAAGTCTATCCCCCAAACATCAAAGATCTCAACTTCAAGTATGTTGCTCAATGGAATCTCATGTCTTCTAGAAATCGTGCCCATCCTTTGACACTGATCACAACCTTCACAAACATTGCAACATCTTTAAATAAAGTAGGCCAAAAGAAACCAGATTACAATACCTTATGGGTTGTGCGCTCTCCTCTGTGGTGTCTACCATATGGTGAAGAGTGATAACTTTCTAACACCTGTCATGCTTCTTATTCAGCTACACACCTTCGCATCATCTGATCAGGTCCTTGCTTGAATAAGAAGGGCTCATCCTATATATAAAAACGTGCATCATACTTCAGCCTCTGTTTTGATGTGTTAAGGCCCTAGATGGAAATAAACCACCCACCATAAAGTTCACAATATCTACATACCAGGGTACCTGAGCAAGATCCAAGGCAAGTAATTGCTCATCGGGGAACTCTTCACGAATCTGTCCTTCATTTCTCACATGAGATGAATCCTCAAATATAGACAGATGATCAACTATCTGTTTTTCGGTTCCCTTCCTCTCTTTAATCTCTAGATCAAACTTTTGCAAGAGCAATATCCACCTAATTAGCCTCGGTTTTGCATCCTTCTTATTGAACAAATATTTAATTGCCGCATGATCAGTATAAAAAACAACAACCTTGGTGCCTACCAAGTATGACCTGAACTTATCAAAAGCAAACACTAATGCTACCATCTTTTTCTCTGTGACAGTATAATTGGACTGCGTTGCATCAAGTGTCTTGCTAGCATAGTAGATGGAATGAAACATCTTATCTTTTCATTTCCCAAGCACTGCACCAACTGTTGTATCACTAGCATCACACATGAGCTCGAATGGAAGCTCCCAATTAGGAGCAATCATAATAGGAGCTTCTATCAACTTCGTTTTTAACAACTCAAATGCCTGCAAACACTTCTCATCAAATACAAACTTCACCTCTTTTTCCAATAGGCTGCACGTGGGTCTTGCAGTCTTAGAAAAGTCCTTGATGAATCTCCTGTAAAACTCAACATGTCCCAGAAAACTTCTAACTCCCTTCATCGTGATGGGTGGTGGCAACTTTTCAATGACCTCCACTTTGGCTTTATCAACTTCCAGCCTATTCTTGGAGATTTTGTGCCCCAACACAATCCCCTCTCGAACTAAGAAGTGACACTTTTCCCAGTTCAACACCAGATTTGTTTCTTCACATCTTGCAAGGACCCTGTTAAGATTAGTTAAACAAAGGTCAAAAGACTCACCAAACACCGAGAAGTCGTCCATGAACACCTAAAAAAAATCCTCCACCATATCATGGAAGATTGCCATCATGCATCTCTGGAATGTCGCCGGTACATTGCATAATCTGAATGGCATACATTTGAACGCATAGGTGCCATACGAACAAGTGAATGTAGTCTTCTCCTGATCCTCTAGTGCAATAACTATCTGATTATACCCTGAGTAGCCATCCAGGAAGTAGTAATATTCTTGCCTGCCAGTCTATCCAACATCTAATCAATAAAAAGCACCGGGTAATAGTGTTTTCTAGTGGCATCATTCAACTTCCTGTAGTCCATGTAGATACGCCACCCAGTTACTGTCCTTATAGGGATCAGTTCATTCTTCTCATTGGTTATCACCGTCATTCTGTCTTTCTTGGGTACACACTGTACCAAACTCACACATTTACTATCTGATATGAGATACACAATCCCCACATCTAACCACTTGATCACCTCTTTTCTTACCACATTCTTCATCATTGGATTGAGTCTCCGTTAGTGTTGTCTACTCGGTTTATGCTCTTCCTCCATGTAGATCTTGTGCATACACAACACGAGACTGATCTCGTGAATGTCAGACATTTGCCAGCCTAGAGCTGCTTTTCTTTTCTCCAGAATACTCAATGCTGCTTCCACCTGTGATTCAGATAATGTTGCAGACAAAATATAACTGGTAAGGTCTTATCTTCACCCAAAAATGCATACCTGAGGTGGGTTGGCAATGCTTTTAATTCCATCTTGGGTGCTTCTTCAATGGAAGGCTTGGGTGTAGGACCCAACACCTTGTTCAAAGGCTCCCAGTGATCTTTTGATGTGCCCACACTTGTCACATTCAGAAATTATACCATTTCATCTCCCACTAACACACGCTCTAATGGGTCTTTAGATGCAATATATTGGGCCTCTGCTTCAAGATCTATCACCGTTATTGCAGACAACTTTTCATACACAACAGAGAGCTTCAACGCCTTATAAACATCAAACACCTCCACTTCATCATGTGTCCACTTAGTGAGTTGCTCGTCTGCTACATCTATCATAGTATGCCCTGTAGCCAAAAAAGGTCTCCCCAAATTGAATGGAACCTCAAGATCTGGCTCAAAATTCAGCACCACAAAGTCTAATGGGAATATCAAAAACCCCACTTGCACTAAGACATCCTCTACAACACCCTCTGGCCTAGCAACAGATCTATCAGCTAACTGCAAGATGATGGTAGTGGGTTTAGGACTACCCAACCCCAACTTTTTATACAACGACATTGGCATCAAGTTTATACTAGTTCCTAGATTTCACAATCCTCACGCATGGATTCTCTGCCCTATAGTGATTTGAACCGTAAAGCTACCCGTATCTTTTAGTTTGGTGGGCAACTTATTCTGGATTCGGGAGCTGCACTCTTCAATAAGTGCTACAGTCTCATATTCAGTCAACCTCTTTTTGTTTGCCACGGTCTCCTTCACATACTTAGCATACCTGGGTATACCCTACAAACATCTACCCATAACAAATTAATATGAACTTGCTTCAAAAGAGAGAGAAACTTACCAAATTCATCCTCTTTTTATTTCTTGAACTTTTGAGGGAATGGATAAGGTGGTTTCACTATTGGTTTCACTATTTCTTCTTGTGCAACAACTTCATTCTCCTTAGGTTCACTCTCCTTGCTCACAAATTTAGTATTTCTTTTCTTTAGAGCCAACTCCTCTAACTGCAAACCACTGCGTGTACCTACTGCATTTACCTGCTTGGGTTTTGGATCAGTATTTCCCGGCAAACCTCCTTACGGTCATGAGTTCTGGGCACTAGCAAATTGCCCGAATTGTTTCCCCAAGTTTTGTGTAGCTAGCTGATTATTTCTCACATCAGTAGCTAATTGAGCTTGATCAACCATGATCTTCTTCAATATCTCTTCTATGCTTATGTTATTTGGCTACTTATTGGGCTGCTCCCATTTGGCCTGTGGATAATACCCATGTGCATTCCCCTAGGGTCTATACTGATTTTGGCCTTGAGCTTGATTTTGATTCCCTCCCTAGGAAAATTTTGGATGATTCCGCCAACTAGGATTGTAGGAGTTTGCATAGTTTTTCTGCCCACCTCCTCGTTGTGCATTCGCTACAAAATTCACAGAATCCAGGTTTGCACCACATAACTCTCCACTATGATCATATTCTCCGCAAATTTCACACCAAGTTGGTGGTTGTTGGACTACATTCACCTGAGTTGGTTGTTGTCCCAATGATAGATTGCTGAAGTGAGTGTTCATCATGTTCTGTATTGCAACAATCTGTGCAGTTAAGGCATTCACTGCATCTACCTCTAACACGCCGGCAGTTTTTTGTATTACGGGTTTAGCTCCTCCTCCGTTCCACTCGGGGATACCCTGTGAGATCCTATTTAGCAAGGTTAATAACTCAGTATAAGTTTTCTCCAAAGCATGTCCACCTGCAGCTGAATCAAGTAAAATCTTGGTGTTAGGATCCAATCCTTCAATAAAGGTATGGACTAACACCTCGGTAGCCTGATGATGATGTGGACAACTCATCAACATCAATTTAAACCTATCCCAAGCCTGGTACAAGTTCTCTCCTCCTTTCTGTCGGAAACTCAAGATGTTGCTCCTTAATTTAGTTGTTTTCCCATATGGGAAAAATATAATAAGGAACTTCTGTGCAAGATCGTCCCAGGATGTAAAAGAGTTAGCAGTCTAAGAATTCAACCATTCTTTTGCTTCCCCCAGCAGAGAAAAGGGGAATAAAGTAAGCCTCACGTAATCCACATTCACTCCAGCTGGAGTGTAAGTATCACTGATCTCGAGGAAATTTTGGATATGGACTGTTGGATCCTCGTGAGATAAACCAGTGAACTATCCATTCGTGTGCAATAGTTGCACCATACTTTGCTTCAGTTCAAATCTTCTACCAACTTCAGGTTTCTGTATGCATGAAATCACATTGGTGCTACGTGGGATTGCCATGTCTCTTAGTTTCATCTCAGCCATTAATGCAGGTTTTTCTTGCTCATCTCTTGTTACCAGAGATGTTGGTTCACTAGAAACAAGAGGGACTGGGTAAATGAGTTGTCTTTGCCTTCTCCGGTAATAAACAAATCTTTTCGGTTCAGCTAGAGGCTCTACCAAGTCTTGATTGTCTTCCAGTTTGGAAATTCAACACAACCCGCAAAATGAATCGCTAAGATCAAGTTGTCAACACTTGCTTTTAACTTCAGAAACCAAAACAATCAAATAATTCTTAATTCTAAAGTCCCCGACAGCGGCGCCAAAAACTTGTTGCGCCCAAATCGCACACACAAGTGTACGTGGTCGTTCAAGTATTAAAGTGACTCTTTTTAAGAGCTGGATATCGTACCCACAAAGACTTACGATTAGAATAACTTGATTTTTTCAATACTTTCAGCTAAACACAAGTGTTATCAAGATTTCAAGATTCATTTATTTTATAATCTAAAAGTTAAAAAAAAACTAAACAAATGCGATTCAATTTTGAGGGTTTCAAACAATGATTGGGTAAAGTCCAGGGCTGCAGCTCTTATCAGGTTTCATGTAAGTTATCTTGTTAAACAGATATTCATCAACTATCGAATCAATGATCACAGGGTTAAATATATGATTATGGTCTCCCGACCTCTAATCGCCTACGATAAATGGCAACCTAACTACATCGTTGAGCGGGATAGGTTGGACCACTCACCGAGCATTATGATATATTCCTGTATAATGACCAAACAAGGTTTCTAGGTATATCTCAATCCTAGATACAAATTAACTCTAACTCTTAAGAGAAAATCATGCTCCTTTTATTTCTCTCCCGAGTTCAATTTGGACAGTATGTTTATTTCAATGGTGATTAGGCACGAAATACGAAAAACAAGAACATAAGAGAGATTCATATGATAGTTAAATGCAATCCATAAAAACTCAATAACTTACAATCATCATGTAGCCACAGTCCTAAAACTAGGGAAATTAGCTACTCATAATCGTATTTTCAATCAAACAACATTTAAATATCATAAAGAGATTGAAAATAGAAGAGATTAGGAAAGAACCCTAAAAACTGATTTAATAGCTCTCCAAACCGTCATTCTTCAAAATGCAAAAATAATAATCAAATAAAATAAAATATTAGTCTATTTATACTGGCAAGTGTAGGCGCGATGCGGAGCTACTGCTCAGATTCATTTTATGGAAACTACTCCTCTCCGCGACACAGCGACTTCACAGACCACTCTGCCTCAAATCCTCCTTCTTCAAACGAAAATAAAAATCCCTCTCCGTAACGCGGAAAGGGTACGGCCTTTCAAGAGCAAGAATAGAATTCCTCTCCGCGACACAGAGAGAGTACAAATATGACTTGGACTTCATTTCTTCATTCTTCTTCCGTTCTTCTTTACAGCTTGGATCTTTTGTGTTTCCCAATACCTATTTCAATGCTTGTTTCTTCATTCAAGCTTACCTACACAACTAATCATGTTGGTTAGCATATATACAATCAAACGCCTCGACATGACTATTAAGCAACATAAACTGAGTCTAAACATAGTCTAAATGTGAGTATTATTTAGTCCCTAGGCATATAAATACGCCTAAGATCATTTATCCCAAGACATTAGTATTCCTACTTGGATGTGGAAAGATTTAAATATGGATTTCATAGTTGGGTTGCCTCGCACACGGTGACAATATGATTCGATTTGGGTTATAGTAGACTGAATGAAGAAATTGGCTCATTTCATTTCCGTCAAAGTTTCTTACTAGGAGGAAGATTAAGGTAAGTTGTATTTGAGGGAAATGGTAAGGTTGCATGGAGTGCCCTTATCCATTATCTCCGATAGAGGTACCCAATTCACTTCTCAGTTTTGGAAGTCTTTCCAAAAGGGCCTTGGTACTCGTGTTAAGCTTAGCATGACTTTTCATCCCCAAACCAATGGGCAAGCGGAGCGTACTATCCAAACTTTAGAAGATATGTTGAGAGCTTGTGTGATTGATTTCAAGGGTAATTGGGACGATCATTTTCCTTTGATTAAGTTTGCCTATAACAATAGTTATCACTCAAGTATTGGTATGGCTCCTTTTGAGGCATTATATGGTAGGAGGTGTAGATCTTCTATAGGCTTGTTTGAGGTGGGTGAAGTTGACCTAATAGGTCCCAAATTGGTACATGAGGCTATAGAGAAAGTTTGACTTATTAAAGAAAGGTTGAAAATAACTCAAAGTCGATAAAAGTCGTATGTCAATGTTAGAAGAAGAGATTTTGAGTTTGATGTTCATGATTGGGTTTACTTGAAAATTTCACCTATGAAGGGTGTAATGAGATTTGGTAAGAAAGGAAAGCTTAGTCCCCGTTATGTAGGCCCATATCAGATTTTGAGACGTGTTGGTAAGGTTTCTTATGAACTAGATTTGCCTAATAAGTTGGCATCGGTGCATCCGGTTTTCCATGTCTTTATGTTAAAGAAATGTGTTGGAGATCTGACATCTGTATTTACCTTAGAAGGTTTGGGAGTTAAGGAGAATCTTTCTTATGAAGAAGTTCCAGTTGAGATTTCAGACCGGCAAGTCAAGAAGTTGAGAAACAAAGAAGTTGCTTTCGTGAAAGTGTTGTAGAGGAATCATTTAGTTAAGGGTGCTACTTGGGAGGCCGAAACCGATATGATGTCCCGATATTCTCATCTCTTTCCTTCTACTCCTACTCTAGCTTGAGGTATTGAGTTCCTCATGGTTTACTCTTTTGATGTCACGTGTTTTAGATATTCCCATGATTTCCTTTTATTATGCATGTTCATGAAAAGCTTAAGTTTTTAGAAAATGAGTCAACTTGATTGATTTCTACATGTTTATGTGCATTTGAGTATGAATTGCATATAGACTACATGATATGATGATTTGAAGGGCACCACGGCTCGTGGTGGTGCCCATGAAAGACTAGGTAGTGTGCTCTTCAAGACAGGCTCCTCCCACGAACCACTAGTCGGGTCGTGAAGGCCTACACAGCTCGTGGAGGTGGGCGTGCTAGATCAGTGGGGGTTTGGGGTGGTTTGCCAAGCCACTGGTCAAGGACCACGGCTGCCACAATGGGCCGTGTGGCCCTTGACGGCTTATGGAGCTTGGCATGAAGAGGTTCTGTTAGCTTAAAGTTCAGGGGCTTTTGGATCTTTTCCAAATTTCTTTAAAACAAATCTATGTCATTTTACCATGTCTAGGACCCCTGTATAAGTGATTTTAACCCCAAAACTTACCCATTCAATTCATTCTTTTAAATTCACCAAAAGAAATTAGGTTCTTCCTCTCCAAAATATTAATCTCTCTAGAAACTTGAAGAAGAAGAAGGGTTGAAGCTAGGGCTCAAGGTTAATTCTACATTCTCGATTTGTTTGAGGGCTTTGATAGCAAGGTATGATAGTTTTTCATCCATGGAATCGTTGCATCCATGGAGCCCTTAAGTTCTCCCCATAGAAAAGTAGAAATTCCCCCAATTTGAGTTAGGGTTTTCTTCTAAGTAATGGGTTTTTATGAATGTTGATTCAATTGATTGAATTATGATTGTTTATGCATGAATTGAGAGGATTCCATGATTTTATGATGAATTTCCATGTACCCATGCTTAACCCATGTTTCTAAGATGAAATTGAATAAAATGGGTTTTACTCTATGAAAGGAGAATTTATGGATTTATGTGTATTCTTATAGGATAAATAAGATACAATATGAGTTGCTTTGAGAGTGAAGCATATGTGATTAATTGTTGATGGTTGATGTGATTGTTATGGAAGGGATCTTCCCACGTGATTTCTTATGTATGAATGTGAATGACTTTCTCACATTGAATGATTCTAGGTTGAAAGGACTTCTCACCTAAAATGAATCTAAGCTAATGTCACGACCCGAGGTCACCCCGTAGTCGTAACACGACGTACTCGACCTTACCATATCATGAACATTAAAGCATATGAAAATAACAGAAAATTTAATTTTTTTCTTTACAATCGAAGTCTTCATAAAATAAGAGAGAGTCTATGACACTATGTCTCAAACCATCTATAACATTAGACTTAAATATCTTTTAATACAAACTTAGGGACACGGCCCTTACATAAATCTAAAAACATAAAGTAAAGACATAAGTGGACAAGGTGGGTTCATCCTCGAAACTATAAGGACTCCCCAAGTCTTCATTCCCAAGCTCCTTAGAAACCTATCTTCCATGTACAAAACACCACATCTCCAAACCCTACACTTTGCAGAAAATGTAGAAGAAGGGGTTAGCACAAAAAGTACTAAGTATGGAAGCAATGCATAAAAACCATTAAAACATGCTTAAAAGGGACATTTAGTTGAAACCATGCTTTATGCACTTTTGAACATCATCTTGAAAGAGTTGAAGAATCATAAGTCATAAACAACTCACATATAGTTCATCAAAGCACAAAGGGTAATAAACATCACCATATGCATAGTCTGTAATCATAGTCTTAATACAATATTACTCATTACAAGACATACTACTCATGCATATTCAATCATTAAGATCATTACATCATAATAGAATATCAACATAAGTAACCTTAGGTTGCACTTGTGCCATGTGTAGATAAAGCCCCATAACCCTATCTACACTAAATACTACCTTTGGATCACCATGCTTATACTTAACATACATTAGTCTTATCCATAATTCATACACATAGTAAAGAGATATTCATAAACACTAGCTCATATCAAGGAAAGTCAATCATAATGCTAATTCAATAGAAGTCTGCATTACTCGTAATTCTCATAATAAAATGGAACTACACCATGGCTACTTTAGAAGTCTACTTGTGCCATGTATGAGTGGCATCCCATAATACCCCTCATACTAAGTAGATCTCATATAAGAGTCATTAGTCATAGTTCATGCAACATATTCATATCATACATCTTAGTCATATTTCATATACTTCATATCATAAGTAAACCACCCTCATAACCCCTTCACAAATTCACTCGTGCAATGTACATATGATGTACCATACCCCCACATATACTAAGCAAACCCATCAAGAAGTCATAAGTGTAATTCACATGCATATTCATAATACATAGTAAGTGAAGTCATCTTTACTTCATACTTTATAAGTTGCCATACATAAGGGACTCACACATGAACTACTCAAAGAACCCACTTGTGCAATGTCTAGGTAAAGTCCCATACCCTTACCTAAACTAAGTATCACCCCTCAAAAAGCCCTAGTTAGAGTTCATATTTATATTCATAAGTCATATTCATTAAACATAGGGATATTAGCAATAACCGACATAGACCATGTGAGCTTCATGGAATCCGGTGTTCTACTCCCACACCGAAAAGAGAGTGTTCCACTTGCCAAGGTAGAACTAACATAATAGCATCTAGGTGGATCCACTAGCTAATACCTATGTGGAAAAACATAGTTAAAGAACAAGGAGATTGCTACTAGAAACCCGGACTTGCTAAACGTAGAAGGTTTCCATCTCATGAGACAACATACATATATCGGGAACCCAGACATGCTAAACGTAGAAGGAACCCATATGGGAAGCCGAACTTGCTAAACGTAAAAGCTTCCATCTCATTTTCATGTTCACTCGGTGCTAAGCACAATTCCCTTTTAAAGTAGTATTAAGCCTTTACATACAATTTAATTCAATAAGGAATGCATTAGGGACTCAATCCATCATTCATCATATAGCTCAAAGGTTTCAAAGATGAGAATAGTCTTTCATCATAGAACCAACCACATGTGAGAATGTTCATTCATTTCATATTCATATAGTGTTTATGAGAATTACTTTTTATTCAACATATCAACACTACCATAATCATAACAGAACATTCATACTCACATCCTAGCATACATAGTCATATCTTCATGGTCATGTACATTTTATGCATAATAGTATGTAAAGGTGCATATGAGAATTAGCCTTTCAATTGACACCATAGACATATCATATTCATATTTATGCATAGTGTGTGTGCATTATTGTCCTCACAATGCCACAACAACAACAACATTAACATCATAAACACCTCCCTTGTCAAGGGGGTCATAACATATACATAATATCCCAACTCATGCACAATTCACATATATTGCATTTAAGGATCTTAGACCATGTAAATCACCTATCTAACATTCAT
>JAJOOR010031309.1:0-21972 GCA_036250505.1 Solanum acaule | reverse complement strand
ATCTTTATTTGTATATATGTTTTTGGTTTGCGTCCGCCTGTTTATATTGGTATTTATCTACTCTTGTTTAATTTCTACCCTCAGACCCATTACTTGTTGTTCCGGGTTACGGGTTGGCTTACCTACTGGTGGGTTATAGTAGGTGCCATCATGACTTGATAAATCGGGTCGTGATATCCCTCAACTTTTCCAAGCCTCCACAAGCCAAGTAATCTTCACGGCCAGTTCTACAGTCCGTGGTCAAGACCACTGACCGTGAAGTTATCCGTGGAACTTGGGCAGTAGCTTGGCCAAGTTGCTTTGCTTGCCATGCCACCATGTGACCTTCACGAACACTTCTACGGTCCGTGCTCATCACCACTGACCATGAAGTGGTCCGTGGTCTTGGGAAGTAGCTTTGCCAAGGTTGGGCAGCCTTGGCCTTTGGCTAAGGCCTTGCCTCCTTGGCTTGGCACATGCCCTTGCCAACCTTAACCAATATTAAGAAGGGTATTTCAACTATGCAGTATATCACGTACCTTGACATTGACTCAGTAGCGTCCGTCCAACAATGCTCGGGACAACATTACACAACCAGAAACCTCATTACAAACTCAACAAAAAGTCATTAGACTGTAGTTTAAATAGTTCATTTTTACGGTCGTTACATTATCCCCCACTTAGGAACATTCGTTCTCGAATGACACTTTAAACACATTAAGGGGTAATGACTTAAGACTAGCATCCCACAATCATGCAGGCAACATAAATATAAATGCATAAACATAGGGGGAAACATCTACTCCACATCAAAAGGCTCAAAATACAACAAGAAGGTAGGAACTACTTCTACCAACTCATTATGCATGGAAACTTAACATTTCTCATTTCAGTGGAGGAACTTCCTTCTCCAAATCAAACATGTTCAATACCACATATAAGGCACTTTATACAACTATTTTCAAGGACACATTTAAGCATGTACGACGAGTCAATTCATGAAGCATTTAGGCAACCCATCATAGATGCATATCAACATGAGGAATAAAATCATGAAAGCTCATTTTCTCATGTAAACATAAACTCATCAAAACATGCATAACATAAGGAGACCATGGCAATTCAATTTTTCCAAAAGACTCCAAAACATGAAACAAGCTACAAGGAACTCTTGGTCTCAACCTTGAATAGGAATGGGAGAAAGTGACAAGGTTATCAAAACTAACCACAACCTACTATTCAACATACCATCCCCCACATAGGAGAAAACCCAACTAAGGCTAACATGAAAAACAACATAGAAACCTCATCAAGACATTCATGACCATAAGGAACTATCAATATACCGAAGCTTTTAAACTAGGAAGGTCCTCATTAAGCAACTCTTGCTCACAACAACTTTACCAACACCGCTCAAGGTCTCATATGAGTCTATCACACTGGGTCTAAACTCCTCAAAATCATTACACCTCATAAGGAGAGAATCAATCAAGCCTAACTCATGAACATCAAGGACCCTCAACCACCTTACCATCTAAGCACATTGTCTCCCCCATAGGGGTAAGCCTATACAACCTCTTTACACCATCACTTCTTTCAATTCTAAGGTCGGAGGAAAACATCACTAAACCATCACACTCATTACCCAGTGTGATTCTAAACCGAGGTGAATTACACTTCTACTCCTCTTAAAGAACTCTACTCACACCAAATCTCTAGGCATCACTTAACCACCATAATTCATCAAATCTTTCAACAAACCTCAAAACTCCAACATCACACCTAACCATAAGCAATGCAGTTATGTTAAAGACAATATCAAAATCTAACAACTCAAATCGAACAAGTCACATAGCCACAATATACATCAAAACTCACATTTTTCTCCCTCGATCCTTGTAGCATTAACCCCTTTTGAGTAGTAACATCTTCAAGACCACTGTATAAGGAATAAGAGAGAGATCGTATGGAATTAAGTTCTATGACACGACTTGAAGAATGAAGAAAGAAGTGTAACTCCTAATATCCTATAGCCTCTCGCTCATAGATGTGTCACGACTCACACTGATGAACAAGACTCTACTAGATGTGGCTTGTGAGACATCGATCCTAAAAACCATTTACAAAATCTTTTGCTTTGATACCAAGTTTGTCATGACCCGAGAGCACCCCCTAGACGTAACGCGGCGTACTCGACCCCAAAGGGGTCCAATACAAGCCTCTTCGCATTCAGAACATTATATAGAAAATAGTGCAGAATTAAAAACTTTATTTAAAACCAAACAATCAAAAACTCTTTTATAAAGCAGTGGAATACTAAGTCACATATGGCCATATTAAGACAAACTTGAGAAAGATAGGGTCACGACCCTTTATAATCAAAAATACTAAATGTCTATTACAAAAGTCTCAAATATGAAGGGACTAGAACAATAAAAGTCTTTGTCCTCCAATACATAACGGCATACCAAGTCTTGGAGGAAAACTCTATCCAAGCACTTCAAAGCTAGATAGGATCAATCACTTGCCGGAACCTACACTTGGAGTAAAAAAATAGGAAAATATGGGTTAGCATACAAAAATGTACTAAGTATGATGACCATGCAAAAATATGCTAAAAGGGGACATTTTGTTAAAAGTCATGCTTTTATGTCATTTTTGTAAAACTTCATGGACATTGATACAATAGGCATAATATAAGTCAAAATTAACATACAAAGTCACATACTTCACACTTAAGCAAAATTACATGTATACCTTTACCTTTACCTTGAACCTCCACCTCAATCTATACCTTGTCCAATGTATGGGTAGCGTCCCATACCACTACCCACATTAAGGCACCACTTTAAGGTCACCAAACATGAACTTACCATTCATCCTTTCCACCTTTACACAATAGAGCATATAAGACACTTAAACATTATATGAATCACGTCATCACACTAAGACCAACATCTAAGACCACTCTAAGTCATACTTGTGCAGCGTGCAAGTAGCATCACGTACTACTACTCACACTAAGTACTCCTTTGAAGTCACCATAGACAAGGCACATTCATATAGGATAGACACGACATGGAAGTAACTCATAATACAATCCCAGTATAGCATGCATCTTTACATTTAAGCATTTAAGCCAACATTCTTCATTAGATTCATTTAGGACACATTCATGTATTTAGAGGACTCTCATGCATTAAGTTTGGAAAGCTAATATACATTTTAAAAAATAGAAAATAAGCTATAGTCACAATACACTAATAACATAGTAATATCAATACATTAGTAACCTCTAAGAACACTTTTTCAATGTATGGTTGGCATCCCATAATAGCAACCTCACTAAGCATTCCTTGAATCCACATATTCATTTCCATAATCTTCAAGCTTACCATAATCCATAGTCATAAAAGACAAATTATACAAGTACAAGAACTAAACATAAGGAAAGTCATCTATTCATATATTATAATACCATAAGGAAACCATTCCACATCATCCTAATAAGTCTCCTTGTTCAATGTAAAAGTGAAGTCACATACCACCACTCCTACCAAGTAAATCCATTAAGAAGTCATAGTATAGTTCCTATCATATTCATTATCTTATTGTTATTACGGAAAATTAGCCATAACCGACATAGACCATCTGAGGTACATGGAATCCAGTGTCATATAACCCCATATCGAAAGAAAGCGTTCTTACTTGCCGAATATAGAACTAATTATATTTAGCTTCTAAGGGGATTCACTTCCTAAGTCCTATGTTTGGCACATAGTTATGGGATAGGGAGATTGCTACTAGAAACCCAACATATTGCATTAGCAGAGGAGGTTCCATCTCATGAGTTTACTATAGATAACCCAACCTATTGCATTAGCGGAGGGCCCTTTTCCTCATTGTCCATATCCACCCGATACTAAGCATTATTTCCCAATTATACATAACTAGTATGGAATTGTATCTACATGTGTGAAAGCATACGTTTACCTTCGTTCAATACAACTCACTATATAGCTCATACATTTATTTAAGTGAGAACTACCTTTCACCATATAATCAACATTGGTATGTGAGAATAACTATCACACGAAGATTATGTGTTCTCATAAGAATGCACTTTCAATCAACACAATAAGATTAATATGGTCATGTACATTTCATGCATAATAATGTGTAAAGGTGCATATAAGAACTACACTTTCAATTAACACCATTGATACATCATGATCATGTTTATGCATGGAGTGTGTGTGTACTTGTCCTTGCAATGACACAATTTTACAACATTATAATCATCCTAGACCATTCATACAATATCAAGTGTAGGGGTAAGGGAAGAATAGCCTTTTCAACAATACCACAATATACTCAATCGTCATAGGACTTTAGCAAAATAGATAAGGGAATACCATGATTCAACAACTCATCAATACATTAATCACATCATGATTGGCACTTTATACTTCAAGTATTCATCCACATGCACATAATATCATGATCAAGTCATTTCATGTTTAGAAGCATTACCCTAAACCAATTCAAGTCAGGGTGATCTATTCTAAGGCATTACATTGAGAAATTAATCATTCTTGGAGGATCACATTTAAAACCCTTAATTATATTGTTTCATAGAACAACCCTAGACTATATCAATTCACCTTAGAAATCTTAGATTAATCAAGTATATATGTGGATTTACACTAATATCAAGTAATTACATCATAATTAAACACCTCCACCTTTCAAGTGGATCAACATCTCTAACACAAGTTTACTACAACAAGTACTTACGTCAAATTTGCGCCTTTCAAGGCTATGATCACAAATCCTCAATTCACCAACAATTGACCATAATTAGGCGTATATGATGATACAAGTCAACAATCTAAATCAATCTATGCATAAGTCCATCAACATTCATTCATAATCAACAAACCCACTTCATAAGGCACATAGAGTAGTTTCATCTTAAAATATCAATAAAACATCAATATAGTCATAGTTTATCATTTGAAAACATTTGATGCAAGAACCCCTGAGATTGAATAAAACTTAGGGTTTTGTGTAACTTGAAAACCTTGAAAAATTCATCGAAATTGATTCTAAGGTGAAAACTAACCCTAGATGAAGGATCACCATACCCTATACTTGAAGAATCCCACGAAAATCTACCCAAAAGCCTTCCTTTTCAAGCCTTAAGTCTTCTTCTCCTATTGGTCTTCAATGGAGTTCTTACAGAGAAGATATTTTGGGAGAGAGGATTTTGATTTGGCTGTTTTATATAAACCATTTAATATCAACACCAATTAATAAAATAATAAAACACCCTTAATTTGGGCAGCCCCGTCAAGGACCAAGGTCACTTCTACGGACTGTGAAGGAGGACCACGGCCCGTGGTGGTGCCCGTGGTCCTCTAGGCAATAGTGCCCTCAACTTTGCCAAGCAGCCACTAGCCAAGTAATCTTCATGGCCACTTCTACGGTCCGTGGTCAAGACCATTGATCGTGAAGTTATCCGTGGTAAAGGCCACTAACCGTGAAGTGGTCCGTGGTCAAGACCACTGACCGTGAAGTGGTCTGTGGAACTTGGGCAGTAGCTTGGCCAAGTTGCCTTTCTTGCTGTGGCACCAAGTGACCTTCACAGCCATTTCTACGGTCCGTGGTCATCAGCACTAACCGTGAAGTGGTCTTTGGTCTTGGGCAGTAACTTGGCCATGGTTGGGCAACCTTCGCCTTTGTCTAAGGCCTTGCCCCCTTGGCTTGGCACTTGCCCTTGCCACCCTTAACCAACATTATGAAGGGTCTTTCAACTATGGAGTCTATCACATACCTTGACGTTGACTCACCAACCTCCATCAAACAAGGCTCGGGACAACATTACTCAACAAGAAACCTCATTACAAACTCAACACAAAGTCATTAGGCTCTAGTTTCACTAGTTCATTTTTAGTGTCGTTACAGTGGGCTTCACAGACCGTGAAGCCCTTGATGACTCGACTTACTGTCCGTGAAAAGCTACGACAATTCAGTCTTAGTTTGAGTAGGACTGTTTTATAGACTGACTACTAGAATTAATTAGGTTTAATTTTTGTTTTATCTCATCATTTATGGAAAGAGTGACTACTTTCCTATTATACTTTGCTTTGGTTTTTTATCGATTATCAATGAATCAAGAATTAAAGTTTGATTGGTTTTTTAATATAAAGTGTTCGTTGAATTTGCAAATCGTCATCAGTGATTTCTTTGAATGTAGTCATTACGTCTCTTTGGTTTTTTTGATTGAAAGCATGAGTGGCTAAACACAACAACTAGGGTTGTGGGAACTATGACTGAAATCTAAGTGTAGATTCGTAAATTGAGTAGATGGTGATTATTATTTGGAATATATAATTCAACTTTCGTTATTCATTTGTTCTAATGATTGCATGCGTTAGAATGTGCCTATATCTACAATTGTCCAAGAGAAAATCTATATTGAGGAAAATTTATAGTTGAACTGTTGAATTGGATTGAAAGTTCAAGTTTGAGAGAGGAGATTTTTGACACTAAACTATGCAAGGGTAAAATCAAATAAAACTCTAGCACCGAGAGGATTCTATTGGAATGTTATCTGTTAAGACTAAGAAGTTTTAGATACACCTAACTCGCCTGTAATTTGCAAAGAAAAATTACCCGAAACTCGTTCATGAATCAACAATAGATGTAATGTCATGGGAAACACAACCCTGGTTTAATTCATTAATCATCACAACCTTGAACTAAACATTCTATTAATTTTTTTAATTTGATGATTTTAACAATATTGGTTACCCAAATCTTAAAACCAAACCCATTTTACATTTCGCAATTATCAGTGGAATCTACCTCAAATCACATTGAGTTCTATAAATTGACATCGACCATTTATATTTCTTAATTTAAGTGTAAGTTTTGACGTATCACGGATACCCCAAACAAAAAGTTACTCATTTGCACCCTTGGATCAGTAACTATGTGTGGAGCATACCTGGAGAGCTAGTGTCACGACGCAGGGGTGCACCCTAGATATAACATGGAATACCAGACCCCGATAGGCCTCATATAAGCCATTTAGCTTTCAGAGTCCTGATAATTGAAAAACGGTAAAATTTAAAACCATTTTCAACACAATTAAATTTTATAAAACAAACCGAAAGTCTCATACAACTTGTCTCCATTGCCTCCATGGCCATCTTATGGTATCAGGGTAATTCGCCTCCATTCCCCAACATCATATGACACGGGTATTCGCATCCATATCATTGTATAAGGAATCACGGGTATTCGCATCCATATCATTGTATAAGGAATCACGGGTATTCACCTCCATGTCATTTTACAATAAGACGCGGGTATTCGCCTCCACATTATTCTATATAAGATAAGGGTATTTGGCTCCATATCTTTCAATAAGGGATTATGGGTAATTGCATCCATGTCCAATATTAGGTAATAAGGGTAGTCGCCTCTTACTCTCCTCTAAGGAATATGGGACTTCTCCTCATATCCTTCTCATTTAGAGGTCATGACTATTTGCCTCTTGCCTCATTTATTTCTTAACACTTTAGTCTAGATTCATTTTAAGTGAGCAATCCTTTTTACGTAAAAACATTCAATGTGAGAATGCCTTTCGCATTCATGCTTAAGCAATTCATGTGGGAACTATCCCTTCCACAACAATTACATATTTAATCAACAATTCATAATGCAAGCTTTACTCTCAAAGCACTATATCTCATAATCATCCTATATGCTTCACTCTTAAAACAATGTATGTCACAATCATCCTATGTGCTTCCATATCAAGGCAATTATGATCATAAATCATCATATAGGCTTCAATCTCAAGGCACTTCTCATGTATCTCATCAATCTTAGAAGAATACCTCTCAACCCACAAATTCTCCTTTCATGGCATCAAACCCATTTACATCAATCTCAATGTAGAAACATGGGTTAAGCATAGGTACAAGTAAATTTATCCTAAATACATGTAATCCTATCAACTCAATCATTAAAAATCATAACCCAATCAATTGAATAAACATTCATCAAGACCCAAAATATTACAAGAAAACCCTAACTCAAATTGGGGAATTTCATCTTTCCAATTGGGTGATCTTAGGGATTCCATGGAAGAAAGGATTCCATGGATGAAAATCCATCATACCTTGATTACAAATCCCAAAAATGCTTGAGGAATAGAGACTTGACCTTGATCCTAACTTGAATTCTTTCTTCTTCTTCTTTAAGTTCCACAGAAAGAAATATTTGAGAGAAAGACTAGTTTTCTTTTAGATCATTAGAGAATGGGTCTTAAATTAGGGAAGTTTCAGAGTAGAATACTTATATAGGTCTTTAGATGAAAAGTAAAATGATGTAGTATAGAATTAAAATAATCTGAAAAGACACTTAACACACTAACTTAAAAACTGAAGACTCTCACGCTCGAGCTCGCCAAAGGCCACTCAGCGACTTGCCAAATGAGCCTTTAGCTCGCAAAAAATTATAGTGAGTCGACTTGGGGATGAAGTCAACTTTGATGATGGAACAGTCGACATTGGCAGCACATTGATTGGAACGGCAAGCCTGACCGCGCTAGACCGAAGTTACAAAATATAGGACACTAGGTTACTAAGAAGTGAATATTTCCCTTTTTAAAATTTGGGGTATTCTATTATCTCCACCTTGGGATCATTCATCCTCAAATGAGATTAAAACTTGTTCTAAGAGAGTAGGAGAGGAACTAACAACCCAAACTACTATGGAACTTCATCTAAATGCATATAACCAAGGAGGAACAATCAACTCCAAGCTAATCACACTTAATGCATCAAAAGGAAGTAGGAACTACATCTAGCCACCCAATATGCATGAAATTTCAAGATTTCTCATCTTCAAGGATGAACTAGCTTCTCCAAGATAAAAGCATGGTCAACACAATCTTATGAAGCCCATATGCAATTTGTTCTCAAAAAGCATAGATGAAGCATGTCCATCAATTCATCTCATGAAGTCTATAAGTAACCCATACTCAATGCACTACAACATGAGGAAGATCAATCACATAAACTCATTTTCTTTCAAAACACAGGTATTCATGAACCTACATAGCATATGGAAATCATGGGAATATCTAAAACATTGATACCTTCAAACAAAGAGCAAACCATGAGGTACTCGTTACCTCAACCTAGTGTAACTGTAGAAGGAAAGAGATGAGAATATCAGATAATCATATCATCCTCGGCCTCCCAAGTAGCACCCTCAACTAAATGATTCCTCCACAATAATTTCACGGAAGACAAATCCTTGTTTCTTAACTTCTTTACTTGCCGGTCTAAAATCTCAACTAGAACTTCCTTATAAGAAAGACTTTCATTGAATCCCAAACCCTCTAAGGAAAATCAGGATCATAAGCAACCTTACAAACACGTCTTAAAATTTGATGTGGGCCTACATATCGGGCTTCCCTTTCTTCCCAAATTTGATCACACCTTTCATGGGTGAGATTTTCAAGTAAACCCAATCATTAACATCAAATTCAAGATCACTTCTTCTAACATCAGCATAGGACTGTTATCAACTATGTGTAGTTCTCAACCTTTCACCAATAAGTTAGACTTTCTCCATGGCCTCATGAACTAACTTAGGTCCTATCAAGGCAACTCCACTATAAAGTCCATATTCAAATCTTCCCCTCTTCCAAGTAGGAATACTAATATCTCGAGATAAACCTTCTGGGTTTGGACAATATTTGTTCCCTCTAGTCATCGACACTCCAAACACACAAAAAGCCTTGGTACTTAAGTACACTATCTCCCCCTTTGGAGAGAGCCCCAACATAATTTTTAAGTACCACTCCTTTAAATTCTATTAAGGTCGGATCAAAACTTTGCTTAGCTTTCACATCTGTCACAAAAGACTATTCTAAACCATTGTAACCCAAAAAACCACCTTTAGTAGGGTCTACTAACCGAACACATCAAGGTATTGTCTAACCACCCTATTAATCAAATCCTTAAATATTGCCGGAGCATTTGTCAAACCAAATGACATCACCAAAAACTCATAATGACCATACCGGGTTCCAAAAGCCATTTTTAGAATATTATCCTCTTTCACCCTCATTTGGTGATAGCTCGACCTAAGGTCAATTTCAGAAAAGTAACAAGCTCCTTTAGAGTTGGTGAATTCCTAAACTCTATCCTCCTTTTTAGGAGAATTACCGGGTAAATTATTTAGGAATACTTCTGGATACTCACTAATAACATGGACTGGTTAAAGAGTAGGGGTTTTGGAATCTATATCCCTCACCGTAACTAGATGGTACATGCAACCCTAAGAAATCATCTTTCTAGCTTTAAACAAGAGGTAAACTAACTCTTAAGCATAGAATCTTCACCCTTTCAACTCTAGGATTGGCTTATTAGGAAACTTAAATATTCCTACATAAGCTCTACAATAAATAGAAGCATAACAAGAGTGCAACGAATCCATACCAAGGATAAAATCAAAATTTAGCATATCAAGCTCTACCAAATCAACAAGAGTAACTCTATGGGATAAGTAAACGAGACACTTTCAATAGACCCTCATAGCCAAAATAAAATCACCAACATGAGTAGAGACAAAAAAGGATCTAATCAAAACATTAGGGAGCACATCAAATCTCATAACAACATATGGCGTCATAAAAGACAAAGTAGCACCGAGATCAATTAAAGAATAATATCAATTTGAAATACTTTCAACATACCAGAAACCACATCGGGAGAACCCTCTTACTCACCACGATTTTGAAACGCATGGAACCTATTTTGCTTGGGAGAACTAGTACCCGAACCACTTGAATCGGATGAAGGATTGGGTTGAGACCTATGATGACTCTCTCCCTTATTGTTAGCAACTGAAGGAGAATGCCTTATCTTGTGACACATCTTACCACAACCAAAACAAACATTGGAACCCGCTATTCTCTCGCATGCTTTCTTCAACATGTACCACAATCTGGCAATAAAACCTCACTATAATTTCCTTGAGGTGAAGGGTTAGACACCCTCTATTGGTTGAACTTAGGAGCATTAGAGGAACCTTGCTCGGAAAACCATTGTCGATTTCTAGGATGACATGTCCATCGGATATAGCATAAGAGAAATTACTATCATCAGTTCTAGAGCTCTTGTTCTACCTAGATCTCCCTTTAAGTTTTTCCTCTTCAATCATTTTGGCATGATTCATAAGACGAGCAATATCTATTTTCATGGGCAAGCATAGCCGTACGTCACGCTTTAAATACCAATTCGGACATATTCAAAACGAACTTGTTCATCCTTGCCCTAGAGTCGGCAACTATAGAAGAAGCATATTTTGACAATTGAGTAAATCTCAAGACATATTCCTTCACACTAATATTTCCTTGGCGAAGATTAATCCCTCATCTCAAGAGGAAAGAACCTATCAAGAAAAGCAGACTTAAACCTTTCCCATTCTGGCGGACTCGCATCTATCGGTCTTTCATCCTGCCATTGGTTGATCAAAATTTTAGCAACTCCCTTGAATTAAATAGCAGTCAATTCCACCTTTTCTCACGGAGTCACTCTCATAATATAAAAAATCTTGTAAACCTCATCAATGAACTCTTGAGGATCTTCCTCAACCATAGAACCATATAAGTCCAGAGGATTCATCCAAGTAAATTCCCTCAATCTAGATGCCACCGTACCCATATTTGGGTTCACGGGGTTCACAACTTTCCTAGTGGCTTGGGTCGTCACAGCTTGAGCCAACACTTGAAAAGCGGTCCTAAGCTCCGCATTGGTCTCATGCTCAACCAAAGGGTAAATCGGAGCTTGAGGATCTTGAAGAGGAGCTCCTTGATCAAGCATCTCCCTCATTCCTCTAGCAAAAACCCTTCTAGTAGTCATATCTTGTAGACCATCGGATAAGAATTAGGAAAAGGATCCTATAGAGTCTAACTCTATTGCGACTTAGAGTAATGAAGAAGTAAAGTTTCCTAAACATTTTGTAGCCTCTCATTCATAAATTTGGCTCACTTCACACTCATGAACAAGACTTTACTAGACGTGGTTTTAAGACATCCTAGAACCATTCTAAACCTTGTTCTCTAATTACCAAGTTTGTCACGACCAGGGGTACACCCTAGATGTAACATGGCATTCAAGACCGCGAGAGGCTTGGTATAATTCACTTAACTTTCATAGTAAAAATAATACAAAAACGGTAAAATTTAAAACCATTTTCAACACAATCAATGTTTTATAAAATGAAGCGGAAGTCTCATACAACTAATCTCAAAACCATCTAATAAAAAGATTCATTCGTACACAGCTAATAAAATAATGTTCAAAACATAAAATGAAAGGACATAAGGAAATAGTGGTCAAATCCTCGAATGCCATGAGAATTCACCCATCTTCAAGCCTTACTTCTACTAAGATTCTAGCCACAGGGACGCGGGAACCCAGACCCTAAATGTAGGCTAGAGTATGCATTAGTACAAGAATGTACTAAATATGATAACTTGCATAAATGTCAACATAAGCATAATAATTAGAAAAAATAAGTTATAAGAATAATCAATGCACATTATAGATCGTATCAACATATAAGGAATACTTCATAAAGTAACCTCACAGAAATACATAGCCAAGACATGGGTAATCCTCCTCTAGTCATACTCATCATAGTATGCAACCTTAATCAATCATCCAAGATCATCATCTATCATAAATTGTTTAGCTTATCTTTTATAGACATGGGTAAACGTTGTTTGGCTTCCTATAAAGGCTAATGGGTAGTCACCTCTTGCCTTACAAATATAATCATAGGTAATCCCCTTCATGGCCATCTTATGGGATCACGAGTATTTTCCTTCATGCCCAACATCATATGATATGGTTATTCGCCTCCATATCATTCTATAAGGAATCATGGGTATTCGCTTCAATGTCCTTTTACAATAAGATGTGGGTATTTTCCTCCACATCTTTCTATATAAGATACATGTATTTGCCTCCATATCTTTCAATAAGGAATAATGTGTAATTGCATCCATTTCAAACATTTGGGAATTAGGGTAGTCGCCTTTTACTGTCCTCTAAAGAATATGCGGAATCACCTCATATCCTTATCATTTAGAGGTCATGGATATTCGCCTCTTGCCTCATCTATTTCGTAACATATTAGTCTAGATTCATATTAGGTGAGCAATCCCTTCAACCTAGAAACATTCAATGTGTGAAAGCCTTTCAAGTTCATACTTATGAAATTCATGTGGGAACTATACCTTCCACAACAATTACATCAATAATGAACAATTCATAACATAAGCTTTACTTTCAAAGCACTACATCTTATAATCATCCTATATGCTTCACTCTCAAAGCAATGTATATAACAATCATCATTTGTGCTTCCATATCAACGCAGTTCTGATCATAAATCATCATATAGGCTTCAATCTCAAGGTACTTCTCATGAATCTCATCAATCCTAGAAGAATACCTCTAAACCCATAAATTCTCCTTTCATGGCATCATAATAATTTACATTAATATCAACCTAGAAATAGGGGTTAAGCATGTGTATATGTAAATTCATCCTTAAAACATGTAATCCTATCAATTCAATCATTAAAATCATAATCCAATAAATTGGATCAACTTTCATGAAAACTCACAACATTAGAAAGAAACCCTAACTAAAATTGGGGAATTTCATCTTTTCATTTGGGGGATCTTAGGGAATCCATGGATGAAAGGATTCCATGGATGAAAAGACATCATACCTTGATTACAAATCCCACAATTTCTTAAGGAATGGAGACATGACCTTGATCCTAGCTTGAACTCTTTCTTCTTCTTCAAGTTCTAGAGAGAGAAATATTTGAGAGGAACACTTTGTTATTATTTTAGATATTGAAAGAATGGGTCTTAAATTGGGGAAATTTGAGAGTAAAATACCTATATAGGTCTTTACATGAAGCGTAATATGACGTAGTATATAATTAAAATAATCTGAGAAGACTCATAAGACACTAACTTAAAAACTGAAGACTCTCATGCTAGACCTCGCCAAAGGCCACTCAGCGACTCGCCAGGTGAGCCTTTAGTTCGCTGAAATTTATAGTGAGTTCACTTGGGGGCTAAGTAAACTTAAGGGATGGGGGAGTCGACTTCGGCGACACGCCAACTAGAACAGAGAGATCGATCATTACAAAATGCAGGACTCCATGATCAAGCCAAAAGGTGAAGAGGTTCCACTTGGCAGATCGCCAAGTCGACTCGGCGGATCACCTAGTAGACTAAGAAGTGAATACTTCCCTACTCTAGAACCCAGGATGTTACAATTGGGTAAACTTCAGACCATACTCTTGGACCGACCTTGACCCCTGCTTCAATTGCATAAACTCTTGTGCCTTAGCTTCTCTCAATTCCCGTGGGAAGAACCAGTCTAGGAAAGCTCTGGTAAAACGATCCAAATTCAAAGGAGCTACATCTACAAACTTGTTATCTATCCACTGAGTGAACCAGATATGAGCCACATCATGCAGTTGATAAGATTCTAACTCAACACTCTTAGGTCTAGTCATTTCCATTACTCCAAGGATTTTATCAACCTCATCAATAAAGTTTTTTGGGTCGTCACCAACCTACAACCCAAGAAAATCAGGTGGATTCGTCTGGATATAGTCTCGAACCCTAGCTACACTTGATCCATAATTTGTGTTAGTAGGAACAGGACCTCCTGATTATTCTATTTGACCACACTCTAAGCCAAAAGCTGGATCACATTTTGTAATTTTGTATTCACAATATCATGGTTCAGGACTGCAGGAACTGCCTTAGCATTGCATGCATTAGCATTCTGTGTGTTATCTCTATAAGGAGTCATGATCTGAAATGCATAATGATGGATTAGAAATGAAAAGTTGGATCATACCCATGCACGATAAGAATAACAAAGGAAGTGAAGTTTTTCTTAAAACACTCTGTAGCCTCTCTCTCATATATATGGTGCACTTAACACCAATGAAAGAGACTCGACTTAGTGCGGCTTTCAGACATTCTAGGACTTTTGAGCCTAATGCTCTGATAACAAGTTTGTAACTCCCTGAGGCTAACCCCTTGACGTAACAAGGGACCTAGGATCACGAGTGACCCCAAGCTAACCTTGTGTCTTGCATATATTAAGAATACTGAGAATAACTGAATAAGACATGTACTATGCAGAAGCTAAATAGTGGACAACTTAAAGTGGGATACCCCCAACTAGTCTGAATGTATAAAACATACTAAGAGTTCAATAACAACTGATAGATAAACTTAACAATTCAAGCTGATTCTACTACTATATCTGAAAAGCCTCTAATTGAGTTGAGTTGCTGGGATATGCCCCCAGTTAACTCTAATAATACTGCAAACTGAGAGTAAAGACTAAAATGAAAGCATGTCTATTGTCCTCAGAATATGAGGACTTACCACTGAAGCTACTAAATGCAGACCGATGATCAATCTAAGCATGATCTGGATGCTGAGTACCTGAACCTACATCATGAAAAGATGTAGCACAGAGTATGCGTCAGTACTTGGAATGTACTGAGCATGCACGATCGAAATACTAAGCTAAACAAAGCATAACTGAGAAATGACATAAACTGAGTAAGAATGTAAATACTAAAACATAACTGGAAAGCTGAGTTTAAGGCAATGACCATGCACTAATCATGAAAATAACATGCTGAACTGAATGATGAAATATATATGTAAAACCTAGTCAAATGCACTAAGAGTCTGACTATGGGAGCTACTATTAATTGACATAAAACCACGTAAGGTAAATGTGGAGTGCGATGTATATGCCCCATTGAAAGGACCCAATATTCCTTGAAAAGGGTATAAAGGCATCACTAGCTTGATGACTAAATCTAATGCCCAACATAAGGGACTTTTAATCCTACGGGGGCATGTAGTTCTTGGACAATGAGGGTACGGTGAACCATCATCAAACTCGGTGCTAGGTTTTCTCCCAACTAAATATGTATATGACCGAAATGTGACTAAAATAGTGAATAGGTCAAATACTGACATACAATCTGAGAATGTTACATTTATGTACTGAGAAGGTGACATTCGAAATTCAGAGCATGATAATCTTTTTAACAGACCTAGCAAGTATAATTCATGAACTAAGAGAATTTATACAAACTAGGGTTTTGAGTTTCATACAAGGAATTAAGTAAACAACCCAAGAAACAAGCTATTTCAATTTAGGATACTACAACAGCTAAATCAGAGTAAATATCCAAGGTTTTTATAAACCCTAGGTCTAAAAAAGATATGAAAAATCAAGGAACTGATTGAAATCTAGGGAACTAGTTGGTAAATGGAACCAACTAGTGAAATCCCACATACATGGTGACGAAATCTAAGGAGGAATCCTTTTGATTTTGGGGATGAACCTTGAATAATACTACTGCTTGTTCTTCGGAGGTTTGATCAACCTTTTCCTCTTCTTTTAGCTCCAAGTTTGGATGATTTTTGGAGAATGAGGGTTCTGGGTAAGTCTGACTAAGTTATTAGGCTTAAACTGAGTACAACGATGTAATTTAGGCATTAAACGACCTAGTTTAAGTTCCCCAACTCATAGAGAAAATACCTAAATGACCCTACCTTAAAAGTTGATAAAGGCAATCCACGGAGGGACCTATGGACCGTCGTTTGGACTACCAATCATTGATTGTGATCATGGTTCATGGTCTGCCAGATAGGGCTTCACTAAAAAGAGCATAACCTTTTACTCAGAGCTGAGATTTTAGTGAAATCGTGGCGTTGGAAAGAGGATTCAATTATTTTTAATTTGATAGGTCATGAGCCACCTAATTCATTTTGTGCTAAAAGATATAATCGTTGGAAGTTGACCCAACAACCAATTCCCTCCAATTGGCTGCTGAACCTCACCTACGGACCATATTGGTCGATCGTGGGTGGGATTAGAGACCATGAACATTTGGGCCTTAACGACGAAACGCCATCTATGGTCTGTGGGTGGTTCCATCGGTACTAGCACCAATTTTTTTTAAACTACGATTTTCTTCATTTTGAGGTGTGAGGTGTTACAGAAACATTGCTTTCTTAATGATTATGAGATCGAAGAAGTTTTAGAGCATTAGCATTTTTAAAAGGGTCTTTAGAGTAATTACCTCAAATTTGAGAAAGAGTTATGTTTTAAACATTTGAAAATGAGTTATAGTAGTATTAAGCACTTTTTGATAACGCTCAACTAAACCTCATCCAATACTAAGTGTAGGAGATTGTAACTAGTATAAACCCAATGGAGAGTTGGGATAGATCCCACGATGAGTGATACGGTATAAATTTCAATTACGAAATGAAAGACATGCTCTAAACGATTATAACAATAGAAATTATTGAAATCATTCAATTAAATCTAAGGGGTTGATGATGAGTCCTAAATTTGGACTCATTTAGGGCTTTATATGTACATATTTAGTGTCCTCAAATGCTTATTTATGCCAATAACTGATGTAAAATCCTTGATTTCCAAGTATTTGGATTGAGGAACAATGCAAGGACACTAATTTGCAAAAAGAAACGAAGCGAGCTGAAAGAAGTAAGAAAAGATTGCCTGGTGATCGCCAAGTCCATTTGGCGAGTCATCGAGTGGCCATTCGACCGCCTAAAGTTCCAGTGTGCCAAGCCCTGAAGGAGAAAATCAAGTTGGCGAGAGGAAGGAGCAGTCGGCGGATCGCCGAGTGATTCTGCGATGCAGAGTTAGATCGCCCAAAGTTACATACCTAGAGGATGCTAAAGGCAAAGGCAAAATGGAGATAGAATTGACCAAAGAGCGGATCGCCGAGTTGATCGGCGATCCCAACATACTGCGAAGTGCCCCTTCACAACATATTTTTGGAGACTATAAATACTTTTTTGAACATTTAATTTAATATCTTGAGACATTTTTTGAAGATGTTCATTAATTTTTGGTTTGAACTCTGAGTATTGAGACAAGTTTTCCTTAGCTTTGAAGAATTGAAGTTTTCACTTTGAAATTGGAAGTGGGTCTTTGAAATTCTTCAATTTGGATCATTGTAAGGATGAAATTAATCTTACCTAGTTGATGGAAATACAATTGGGTAGCGATTTTTATCTTTTTATGATGTCTAGCTAAAACCCCAATTCTTGTGGTGTGATTCTGTGATTATAGGCTAATTTAGCTTATGGGTATTGCTCATTGTTAGTTTAAATACTGGTTAGAAGTGATTTCAATCATTAATTGTTGTTTAATTTAAAGAATTGTAGTTGCAAATGCAGTTCTACCTTCTTGTTTTTGGCTTGATCGAGAGAGAGGTTTTAAAACAAAAATTATTGATTGATAGTCTATGGGTATTGGGTTGTCATGGGTTCAGCTCAAGAGAGTGAATCCTAAACCCTTTTCCACACATTCAGATCAAGAGAATGAATGGACTAAAGCGTAGACTGCTCATATTTTGCATGCTTGTTGATGTTCGAGAGAAATCAACTTGATTTGGGGTAAATTGTTCGAGAGAAAGGTTACCTCCTCTATAGCCTAGCTTATTCACCAATATTTAGCTATTCCCTGACAGTTGCAATTACCTATTTGTCTACATTAGCCTATAATCGAATCACATCACAAAAACCCGTCTCATTATTGTTTATTCGATAATTTAAAACCAAAACCCCTATATTTGACATTCGTGTCACCCCCTGATTTGAATTATGTGTTTATTCGATAATCTCTATTCTTATGACTGATTTGATCATATTCGCACTTTCCTATTGAATAACACGTACCGTGCTCTGTGGTATTCGAGCCCAACTCATTTAATTGGGTTATCTACTGATTAACGACCGTTGACGATTAGAATTGGATGAAGTGTATTTGATAGCGTTATTCAATCAGTTGACAATAAGTGTCAAATGGGGGGTTAAGGTTTGTCAATTAACAACTAAGATAAACAAGGGAGTAATCAAGTAGATATGGATTCTTGGGGATGTGATTAATTAATATCCAATTTTATGTACGGGTGATTGCTAATTACTAAAAACCGCTGAATCTCAGTAAGTAGGTTAGGTTTTAAGTATAATAGCTATCTCTCGATCAACTATCACTAATCAAGTGAGTTCTCTCAAACCTCAACAAGCATCAAACTATAAACAATCAAAAACCTTAATTTATCTACTCTCTTGAGCTAGATAAGTAGGATAGAATTAAGAGTCGATATTTTCAATTCTTTTAATTTATTACTTAGTCGAAACAATATACGAGATTTTTGGCAACTCAAATTTTAACATTTCAGTTTTCCAGTATTTCCAAGTAAAGCAACAAACACATACATGATTAGTTAATGATAATAGATAATTAGCTTAAACTTGGGCTATTTTTTTGGTTAGAACAAAAACATAATTAATGTCATTTTCCCTAGTTAAAAAGAAGAAAAACAACTAGAATTCAGGGCCCAAATATTATTGTCCCCCCTTTAGGTCTTCATTTGTGGAAAAGTATTTTCCTCCACAACAGAACTCTTAAATGGATTTTGAAAAATATGAAGTCTTCAAAGGAAAAAATCATTGTCCATTCAATCCGTACTTTTCCATCAGAAGTCGTCACTGAAACCAGTGAAATCCATCTAGAAATTCAGGTCTGTATCGAAATCTTGGCTTTCTTTAATATCAAGCCCTGAATTTATCAAGAATCATGTTAAGAAATATCAAATCTTAGATGATAATAAAGATTACACACAACATAGCCTTGTGTTGACCTATAGGCACCTCCCTATTAAGGGATATGAATACTTTCTTAAGAACTACTCAATTAGTTTATTACTTAATGAATATCTGATTGAGGATTATTACTTGGAATATCCAATGAATGACGTGGAAAAACATTTTTGGGTTGTTGGTTCAAATAATGGATTGTTTTGTCTTGCGATTGCAGAAGCTGAAATGTTTATGTGGAATCCGTCAATAAGGAAGTTCAAGCAGTTTCCTAATTATAGACTTCATACTAGTCTCTCTCTCTCTCTCTCTCTCTCTCACACACACACACACACACACATATATATATATATATGGTTTTGAATATGACAAATTTCGTGATGATTATAAAGTAGTTAGTAGTCGTTAACAAATATTAGAGTCCACTTCTAGGTGAGGTTAACCTATATATTCTAAAAGATAATTTTTGGAGAAGTGTTGATGATTGCCCGAGTGAGGGGATTTTAAATGTTTTTGTAAGATTGTTAACGGGAAGCTATATTGGCCCGCTATTGTTGCTGGACTAGATACATTGGTTGATTGGTACGTGGTTTCTTTTGATTTGGCTGATGAAAAGTCGGAAAGGTGGAGAAGCCATTCTCTCAAGAAGGAGGTAGTTTTCTATTGGTAGGAGTGTTGAGAAATGATCTTTTTGAGTTTTATTTTAGGGAAAGTCATGGAGATGTGTAGGTTATGAAAGAGTTTGGGTCGTTGAAAAAAATGTATACCATCAAATATCCTGCTAATTTTGACAAACACTTCTTTACTTCTGTTAGTCCTCCTGTTATTTCTCCGACACTATGTATGTCAAACAAAGATGAAATATTAATTCTTTATAAATCAACATGCCTGATATACAATATGGAGGATAAATCGGTAAGATATACAAAGTGTCACGACCCGTGTCTAAACCCTGGACGTGGCCGACACTCGAGAACCATTATTGGTCCCAAGCCAACCCTCATCTTGGCTGACTACAAGCGGAAGACTAACTCAAGCATACAAAAGTTTAAAAACTGAATTCAATTCAAATAATCAACTTTAAAATCATCTGAACAATACTTAATACATAACTTTGAATAAAAATAACATATTCAACTCGCCATACATAGGCTACTTAATTCTTTTAAAACATTTAACAAAATAAATGAACATAGTTCTGAAACTGTATTGTCTATCTATTAAACCTCTAATTGACAAAGATGGAAGTCGGAACAAGACCCACGACCCCCTTACAACTGATGTAACTAAAAGTACAACTGGAACCCTTCGGAAGCAAGGAGGCCCACCATAGCTAACTTCGAACTGCCTGTGGTGTCAACGAAAATGCTTGTTTATGATCCTGAATACCTGTATCTCCATGGAATGTACAATCATGTAAGGGGAATTCTAAAGCACAAACATAAGCTTTAACTAGTAGAATAGAAACATACTTACCTGTTCTCAAACTTACTCAACTAAAGGAATACTCAAGGATACTCAAAACTACTTAAACTTACTCAACTTAGATGGGGCTCAACTCAACAATAATGTACTCGACTTAATGGAACACATTTCAACTCATGATACTCAAGAATAAAGCAACAATAAAAGATGCAATATATGGAATGCTTTTAAAACACTAAATAGAAATTCAATGTATTAAAGAACACAATAAAAACTCAATTTTATATAATAAAATATAATATAACTCTATGGGCTATGTGATGATATAACGTCTCGCCCACGCTGCTAGAACTGTCCTATACTTTGCCAGAGTTTAGAACCTCTTGAATAAGTGGATCCACTAGTCTATGCTAAAAATCATTAAGGAATCATCTAAAAAGTATGACCCTTTCCACCCACGTTGGTTACATGGTTTATGGAGACTTGAGTTAACTGAACCGTCCCTATAGCTGTGCTCAATACTACTCTAAAAAATATACTCAGCTCATATGTTTAAAAACATAACTCTTTCTTTGGTTTGAGATTATTACTTAAAATCTTTCCCTAAAAAGAGATGTTACTTGATACGCTCAAATTACACCTCCCTAAAGAAGCATAAGCGATCGTTATCAAGTAAAGAACCCAACTTGTAGGTTGGGGTCGATCCCACGAGGAAAATGGTTTAGACTTTACTTTAACCAACAATTAGATTCAATTAGTCAAA
>JAJOOR010031308.1:0-18589 GCA_036250505.1 Solanum acaule | reverse complement strand
GTATGTCCTCATATGTCGAGGACAAGACTTTTCTATTCTAATTTTATGATAAGGTTCTTGTAATAGACTTAATAGACTTCTTTTGATTGTAAAGGGTCATGTCCCTACTTATGTTTTGTGATTGTGTCTAAGATGGCCATGTGAGACTTAGACTTCCGCTGTGTGTTTTTAAAGTTGTTTTAATGAAGCTTGAATGTTTGGATGTAAATAAGTTTTTAATTCCGCACTATTATCATTATTGAAAGCAATGAATGACTATGTGGCTTGTATAAGACCCCTTCGGGGTCGAATACGCCTTGTTACGACTTGGGGGTGCTCCCGGGTCGTGACACTGATATATACATATGTATTTGTATATCTAGCGAGTGAGATTGGGAGAGGGAGGAGTGAAGTGAATGAGAGAGGGTTATAATTTGTATAATCCGCATCTCGTTTGTATAATTCACGGGTACGTTTGTATAATTCACGTGTTTTTGTATAATTGAGTAATACAAAGTCTGGAATTATACAAATATAAGAAAACTCAAAATAACAAATTGATTCAAACATAAACATATGTGCAACACCCCGTATCTGAAGCAAACCAAATTGCATATTTCAGAAGCTACAGGTGCCACCTACGGGCACAACATATGGACCGTAGGGTGACCCACGGTCCGTGCTGGTGGTCCGTGGTTCACACTTGTAGCCTCCCCCAGAACTCTGCTCGAAAATTGGCTAAGGGTCAACCCACGCCAGGACCTACGGACCGTAGGTCAGACCACGGTCCGTGGTTCAGACCCTCAAAAGCCCAGCTTGAGTTGATCGACGGTCCGTAGTCCCGTCCGTCAGTCACTCCGACAGCAGTTAAGTCGAGGGTCTTTTGGTCTTTTCCTTATTCGTTTGACCCATAAACTACGTCGTTTAGACCCTAAATTATGAGGTTTTAGTCAGTTTAAGCCTAGAAACATAACTAGAACTTACCTAAGTCAAATCATTAATCAAACTAAGAAAAATTAGAGTGTAAGAGGAGAAACGAGGTCAAGAACCCTAGTTCAAGAACGCAGCAAGATTCCATCAGTTCCAACTCCAAAATCGAAGGATTTCTCCGTGGAATTCGTCACCAGGTATGTGAGATTTCACTAGTGGGTTCCTTTCGCCCATTAGGTCCCTAGATTTTAATCAGATTCTTGATTCCCTATTATGAACTAGACCTAGGGTTTCTAGAACTTTAGTAGATTATCACTAATTAGTTATTTACATGTTCCAAATCAGATTATCATGTTATTACTTCGTTTATTGCATGAATTTCAAAACCCTAGCTATGTATTTCTTTAGTTCTTGAATTACACATGCTAGGTCAGATATTTCAATAATTCAGATATATTTGCATTGGTCTTGAATGTGTCATTATCAGTATATTAATATACATTCTCAGTTCGCATGTCAGTTTTGAGCTATCTGGTATATTATAGACATTCAGTCATAAGGTGTTAATCATTTAATCTATTGGGAGTACCATAATACCGAGTTGGACTAGGGTAGTCACCTATATAGTTCCAAAACTATGAGCCACGTAGGTTGTAAGTCCCCTCTGTGAGCATCATTTTAGTGATCACGCCAGCATTCCTCTACACCTTTGGTCGAGTGTATTGGGTCCTCTCGATTGGGAGTATACATCGAACTCCACATTTAGCTCATGTGGTTTTATTATCGATTATTAGTAGCTCCCACAATTCAGCCAGACTCCATTGCATTGATCACATTTCAGTATAATCAGTATTTAACATCAGCATGTCTAAATTTTGGCATTGCATTCTATTAGCTCAGTATTCAATATCTTTATCATGTTAAGATTATACTCTTGCTTCATTGCTTGTTCAGTTATATGTTTATTTGAGCTTTACTCTATTTTGCATGCTCAGTACCTTTCAAGTACTGACGCATACTTTGCGCTACATCTTCTTGTAATGTAGGTTCAGATTCTCAGCATCCAGATCACGCTTAGATCGGTTCCCGATCTCTAGTTCAACATCATCAGTGGTGAGTCCTCATTCTTCGAGGACAATAGTCATGTTATCTTTCAGATTTCATTTTTTTAGTTTCAGCTTTGCTAGACTTAGCTGGGGCATGTCCTAACACTTCTTGTTAGTTAGAGGCTATTTTCAGACATAGTTAGATTCAGTTTAGTATTTGAGTTTGGTATTTCTTTTGTATTAAACTCTTATAGTTGTTATATTCAGTTTAGTATATGGGTATTCCCCATCATTTCAGACTTACTTATGATTAGTTTCCGTATCAGTTATTATTATTCTTAGTATGCTCATGTCATGCCAGCAGGGTTAGCTTGTGGTCACTTGTGATCCTAGGTCCCGTGTCCGCGTCTCGGGGGTAACTCGGGGCGTGACAAACTTGATATCAGAGTACTAGGTTTAAGTGCCCTAGGATGTCTGAAAAGCCGCACTAGCTAGAGTCATTTTCATGGGTGTGTAGTGCGCACCACATCTAATGAAAAGGGAGGTTACAAAGTATTTTAGGAAAAATCTTCATATTTCTTGTTACTCTTATCGTGCGTAAGGTATGATCTAATTCCATTTTAACTCGGCGTTCTATGTTTCATATCATGCCTCCTCATAGAGCTAACGCCGGGAATGCGAATGCCAAGAATGCAAACGCAGCTCCTCCAGTCCCAGATCAAGAAGTTTCGAATGCAGAATTCCGAAACTCCATTAAGATGTTGGCTCAAAGTGTGGTCAACCAGAACAATTCGCGGGCTCCAGTTCCAGCAAATGCTAATGTTCGGTCAGCTGCAACCAGAGTGCGAGATTTTGTTAGGATGAATCCGCTAGAATTCTTAGGGTCACAGATTGGTGTGGATCCCCAAAACTTCATTGATGAGGTCAAGAAGATCTTTGAAGTGCCGCAGGTAACTGGGAATGATCGGGTTGAGTTAGGATCTTACCAACTTAAGGATGTAACTCATATCTGGTATACTCAGTGGAAAGAGAACAGGGGTACAGATACAACTCCTATCACTTGGGATTGCTTTAGTGAGACCTTTCTGGACAGGTTTTTCCCAAGAGAGCTAAGGGAGGCAAAAGCTCAGGAATTTATGAACTTAAGGCAAGGTAGCATGACAATCCAAGAGTATGGGCTCAATTTTACCTAACTCTCCAGGTATGATCCTCACATGGTATTCTAGGGCTTAGATGAATAAGTTTCTATATAGAGTGTCAGACTTGGTAAAGACAGAGTGTAGAAATGCTATGTTGCTGGAAAATATGAGCATCTCTAGGCTCATGACTCATGGTCAGTTGGTTGAGGGTGATAAGCTTAGGGAACAGGCTAAAGAGAACAAGAATGCTAGGACTGGAAAGTATGAGTATTCTCAACAGAAGTTGGGTGGTGGAAATCGCTCACAGGGTCAGTAGAAATTTTCAGCTCCAGCACCTTTATTAGCTAGTGTTCCGTCCTCCAAGTTCAGACAAGATCAGAAAGGTAGGGCATCAGGCTCTAAGTCTCAGGGAAGGGTTTCAGGTACCATAACCTACCCAACTTTCCCTAAGTGTGGTAAGAACCATCCGGGCGAGTGCTTTGCAGGAAAGGAAAGATGCTTTGAGTGTGGTCAGTTTGGTCACAGGTTGAGGGATTTTCCGTTTAAAGAGGTTCAAGGAGGCAATGGTAGAGCTAAGTCCACAACTTCAGCATCACCATTAAGTCGCCCAACTCAGCAGGGTAACTCATCTGGTACAGGTGGTGGACAGCGCCAGAATAGGCTCTATGCTCTTCAGGCTTACCATGATCAAGAAGATTCTCCTGATGTAGTCATTGGCACATTACGAGTCTTTGATCTCGATGTTTATGCTTTGTTAGATCCTGGGCTACTCTTTCCTTTGTAGCTCCTTATATAGTAGTTAAGTTTGATGTTAGTCCATAAACTCTCTCAGAACCCTTCTCAGTCTCTACTCCAGTCAGTGACCCAGTTATAGCTAGACGGGTATACATAAATTGCCCTGTCACAGTCTCTCAGAAAGTCACCTCTATAGATCTTGTAGAGTTAGAAATGGTAGACTTCGATATCATTCTAGGCATGGATTAGTTACATTCTTGTTATGCCTCAGTCAATTGTAGAACTAGGATTGTTCGTTTTCAGTTTCCAGACGAACCAATCTTAGAATGGAAAGGTAGTAGCTTAGCGCCTATGGGTCAATTCATTTCCTACCTTAAGGCCAGAAAGATGATCTCTAAGGGTTATCTCTATCATCTAGTTCGGGTTAGGAATTCAAACTCTGAAACCCCAACTCTAGAGTCAGTTCATGTGGTTAATGAGTTTCCAGAAGTGTTTCCAGAAGATCTTCCCGGAGTTCCTCCCGAAAGGGAAATTGACTTTGGAACTGATCTCCTTCCAGATACCCAGCCTATCTCTATTCCTCCTTATAGAATGGCTCCAGCTGAGCTTAAGGAATTGAAAGACCAGTTGAAAGACCTTCTAGATAAGGGTTTCATCAGACCTAGTATTTTTCCATGAGGTGCATCGGTATTGTTCGTGAAGAAGAAAGATGGTTCTCTTAGAATGTGCATTGATTATAGTCAGTTTAACAAGGTCACAATCAAGAATAAGTATCCCATCCCCAGGATTGATGACTTATTTGACCAACTTCAGGGTGCTAGTCATTTTTCAAAGATAGACCTCAGATCGGGTTATCATCAGCTCAAGGTTAGAGATAGTGACATTCCGAAGACAGCCTTCAGAACTCGGTATGGTCATTATGAATTTGTAGTTATGTCATTTGGACTAGCCAAAGCTCATGCAGCTTTCATGGATTTGATGAATAGAGTGTTCAAACAGTATTTTGACTTGTTCGTTATCGTCTTTATTGATGATATCATTATTTACTGTAGGAATGACGAAGAATATGCAAGTCATTTGAGAGTTGTTCTGCAAACTCTCAAAGATTGCCAGTTATTCGCTAAATTTAACAAGTGTGAGTTTTAGTTACAATCAGTTGCTTTCCTTGGACATATAGTATCAGCGAAGGGATCCGAGTGGATTCCCAGAAAATAGAAGCAGTGAAACAATGGCCTAGACATACCTCTCCTATAGATATCAAAAGCTTCTTCGGGTCTAGCAGGTTATTACAGAAGGTTTGTGGAAGGATTCTTCTCCATAGCCTCACCATTGACTAGATTGACTCAAAAGATGGTCAAGTTTCAGTGATCATATAATTGTGAGAAAATCTTCGCAAAACTGAAAACCAGGTTGACTACAGCTCCTATTTTGACTCTACCAGAGGGTTCAGATGGTTATGTTATCTATTGTGATGCGTCCAGAGTCGGCCTAGGTTGTGTGTTAATGCAGCAAGGTAAGGTTATAGCCTATGCTTCTAGACAACTTAAGGTGCATGAGAAGAATTATTCGACTCATGACCTCGAGCTTTCAGTAGTGGTGTTTGCACTCAAGATTTGGAGACACTACTTGTATGGTGTTCATGTAGATGCATTCATAGACCATAAGAGCCTTTAGTATGTGTTCACCCAGAAAGAGTTAAATCTTTGCCAGAGAAGATGGCTTGAGTTCCTCAAGGATTATGACATGAGTGTGCATTACCATCCTGGTAATGCGAATGTAGTAGCAGATGCCCTTAGCAGACTATCTATGGGTAGTGTAGCACATGTTGAGGAAGAAAGAAAGGAACTAGCGTAGGATGTTCACAGGCTTGCTCGTTTAGGAGTTCGTCTTATGAGCATATCAGATGATGGTGTAATGGTTCAGAATGGGGCAAAATCTTCTTTGGTAGTGGAAGTTAAGGAAAAGCAAGACAGTGATCTGATATTGCTTAAGCTAAAGGGTGCAATCCATCAGCAGAGAGTGAAGGTTTTCTCCCAAAGGGGAGATGGTGTACTTCGCTATCACGGTCGATTATGTGTTCCTAATGTGGGCGAGTTGAGACAACAGATTCTAGCAGAAGCCCATAACTCTAGATATTCTATTCATCCAGGCACCACTAAGATGTACCATGATCTGCGGGAAGTCTATTGGTGGAATGGCATGAAAAGAGATATAGCAGATTTTGTGGCTAAGTGCCCCAATTGCAAGCAAGTGAAGGTAGAACATCAGAGACCAGGAGGTATGACTCAAGAGATTGACATTCCTAATTGGAAGTGGGAAGTGATCAACATGGACTTCATCACAGGTTTACCTTGTACTCGCAGACAACATGACTCCATTTGGGTGATAGTTGATAGAGTTACTAAGTCTTCTCGCTTTTTGGCGGTCAAGACTACAGATTCGGCGGAGGACTACGCCAAGCTTTACATTAATGAGATTGTGAGGTTGCATGGGGTTCCTTTGTCTGTCATCTCATATAGAGGTCCTCAGTTTACCTCTCATTTCTGGAAGTTATTTCAGAAAGGTCTTGGTACTCAGGTTAACCTTAACACAACATTTCATCCACAGACGGATGGTAAGGTAGAGCGTAACATTCATACCTTAGAGGACATGTTGAGAGCTTGTGTGATCAACTTCAAGGGTAGTTGGGATGATCACCTTCCTCTTATTGAGTTCGCCTACAACAATAATTACCATTTTAGCATTCAGATGGCCCCTTATGAGGCTTTGTATGGGGTAGATGTGGATCTCATGTTGGTTGGTTTGAAGTAGGTGAAGCAGTCTTGATAGGGCCAGATTCGGTTCATGATGTTATGGAGAAAGTGCAACTCATTAGAGATAGACTTAAGACAGCCCAAAGACGCCAGAAATCCTATGCAGATGTAAGGAAAAGGGAACTAGAGTTCCAAGTTGATGATTAGGTTTTCCTGAAAGTGTCACCTATGAAGGGGGTGATGAGATTTGTCAAGAAATGGAAGCTCAGTCCCAGATATGTATGCCCTTACTAGATCTTGAAAAGGATTGGTAAAGTGGCTTATGAGTTAGAGTTGCCATCAGAATTAGCAGCAGTGCATCCATTCTTTCACATTTCTCTCTAAAAGAAGTGTGTGGGTGATCCAGCATCCGTAGTGCCGTTAGAGATTGTGGCTGTGAAAGATAGCTTTTCTTATGAGGATGTACCAATTGAGATTCTTGATCGTCGGGTTAGAAGGTTGAGAAACAAGGAAATCGCCTCAGTTAAGGTTTAGTGGAGGAGTCAGTCCGTAGAGGGAGCTACTTGGGAAGCAAAAGCACCCATGAAGTCCAAGTATCCACACCTCTTTCCTTCTGATTCCACTCCAACTTGAGGTTCCTCTCCAGTTTTTCAGTCATTCATGCGTGAAATCAGTCTTAGTATCATGTTCCTTCAGTCTGTACTTGCATTTTCAGTGTAATTGCATGTGTTTGGAACTTAGTTCAGTCAGAAATCAGCTTCCAGTGTTTAGTGGTAGGGTTGCAGCTCATCCCCTTCATTTCATCTAGCTTAGTCTTCATTCGAGGACGAATGTTCCCAAGGGGGTGATAATGTAATACCCTGTATCCGAAGCAAACCAAATTGCAGATTTCAGAAGCTACAGGTGCCACCTACGGACCGTAGGGTGACCCACGGTCCGTGCTGGTGGTTCGTGGTTCACACCAATAGCCTCCCCCAGAACTCTGCCCGAAAATTGGCTAAGGGTCAAGCCATGCTAGGACCTACGGATCATAGGTCAGACCACGGTCTGTGGTCCAAGGTCGTGGATAAGACCCTAAAAATCCCAACTTCAATACTGATTGACGGATGACCAACACGGACCGTCAGTCGATCGACGGTCTGTCAGTCACTCCGACAATAGTTAAGTCAGGGGTCTTTTGGTATTTTCCTTATTCGTTTGACCCCTAAACTATGTCTTTTAGACCCTAAATTATGAGGTTTTAGTCAGTTTAATCCTACAAACATAACTAGAACTTACCTAAGTCAAATCATTAATCAAACTTAGAAAAATTAGAGCGTAAGAGGAGAAAAGAGGTCAAGAACCCTAGTTCAAGAATGCATCAAGATTCCATCAGTTCCAGCCCCAAAATTAAAAGATTTCTCCATGGAATTCGTCACCAGGTATGTGGGATTTCACTAGTGGGTTCCTTTCACCCATTAGGTCCCTAGATTTCAGTCAAATTCTTGATTCCTTATTATCAACAAGACCTAGGGTTTCTAGAACTTTAGTAGATTATCATGAATTAGTTATTTACATGTTCCAAATCAGATTATCATGTTATTACTTTGTTTATTGCATGAATTTTAGAACCCTAGCTATGTATTTCTTTAGTTCTAGAATTACATATGCTAGGTCAGATATTTCAGTATTTCAGATATATTTGCCTCAGTCTTGAATGTGTCATTATCAGTATATTAATATCCATTCTCAGTTCGCTTGTCAGTTTTGAGCTATCTGGTATATTACATACATTCAGTCATAATGTGTTAATCATTTAATCTATTGGGAGTAGCATAATACCGAGTTGGACTAGGGTCAGTCACTTTTATAGACCCAGAACTACAAGCTACGTAGGTTGTATGTCCCCTCTGTGAGCATCATTTTAGAGATCATGCCAGCATGCCTCTAAACCTTGGGCCGGGTGTATTCGGTCCTCTCGATGGGGCGTATACATCGGACTTCACATTTAGCTCATGTCGTTTTATTATCGTTATTAGTAGCTCCCACAGTTCAGTCACACTCCATTGCATTGACCACATTTCAGTATAATCAGTATTTAACATTAGGATGTCTAAATTTGGTCATTGCATTCTGTTAGCTCGGTATTCAGTATCTTTATCATGTTCAGATTATACTCTTGCTTCATTACTTGTTCAGTTATATGTTTATTTCAACTTTACTCTATCTTACATACTTAGTACCTTTCAAGTACTGACGCATACTCTGTGCTACATCTTCTTGTGATGTAGGTTTAGATTCTAAGCATCCAGGTCACGCTTAGATCGATTCTCGATCTCCAGTTCAGCAGCATCAGTGGTGAGTCCTCATTCTTCAAGGACAATAGTCATGTTATCTTTCAGATTTCATTGTTTTAGTTTCAGTTTTGCTAGACTTAGCTGGGGTATGTCCCAGCACTTCTAGTCAGTTAGACGCTATTTTCAGACCTAGTTAGATTCAGCTTAGTATTTGAGTTTGGTATTTCTTTTGTATTAAACTCTCATAGTTGATATATTCAGTTTAGTATATGGGTATTCCCCATCATTTCAAACTTACTTATGATTAGCTTCCGCATCAGTTATTATTATTCTTAGTATGCTCATGTCATGCCAGCAGGGTTAGCTTGGGGTCACTTGTGATCCTAGGTCCCGTGTCCGCATCTCGGGGGTAGCTCGAGGGGTGACAATATGAACTTTAAACAATTATAGAAATGGAAAAGGCTAAAAAATACCCCTAAACTATCCAAAATAATCCACATTTACCCTTAAACTATAATCCGGCTCAAAACTACCTTTCCTCTCATACTATTGGGTCAAACATACCCTTCCAACTAACAGAAGTGTGTTAAGTGCCATGTGGATACCACGTAAGCGCCACGATTTCATCCATTTCCACGTAGACTAATAATAAGATTCCTAAACCCTAATTTTCCCTTTATTTCTCAATTTCCATTTGAAACGATTTCACCCACCCCTTTCCCCTCATTATCACGGGTGTTCTCCATGATAGATTCAGTTACATTGTTAGTTCTTAGATATTATCGCATCCTTCCTCTCTAGATCTGCAAGCTTAACACAACTCTAGAAACTGGTGCTTCTTTAGCACTAGGAGAATCAAGGTTCACTGGTGCTACATTGGTGATGCTTGCTGACTATATTCAGAGGAAGCTGGAGAATTGCCTAAGCATGCCTAAGCTGGGTGGGTGAAATCATTTCAAATGGAAATGTAGAAATGAGGGGAAAATTAGGGATTAGGAATCTTATTATTAGTCTACGTGGAAATGGATGAAGTTGTGGCGCTTACGTGGCATCCATATGGCGTCCATGTGGCATCCATATGGCGTCCATGTGGCATCCACATGGTACTTAACACACTTTTGTTTATTAGAAGGGTATGTTTGCCCCAATAATATGACGGGGAGGGTAGTTTTGAGCTAAAATATAGTTTAAGGGTGAATGTGAGCTATTTCGGATAGTATAGGGGTATTTTTGAGAATTTTTCGTTATACAAATTATATTATACAAATTACATATATAAATTATATTATACAAAATTCAAAAATTACACGTTTATACAAATTGTAAAAAGTTATACAAAAAAAGATTGAATGTATAGTGATAAAATTGAAAAACCAAAGGAAATCATCGTCATATACAAATACAAATCATCATATACAAATACAAACCAAATGAAGAATTATTAGTTGCAAATTATACAAACGTGACAAATAATACAAACTCAAAGTCAGCCTACTTAATTAATGGTTAATGTTAGTCGCCAGTGATAATTATAGCAAACTATAGCTATGATGACTAATTAAGTAGTATAAATTTGCTTAACCAAGTAGTTTTCCCTTTAAATTTGTATTAGAAAGTCTCACATTGAGGGTAAAATACTTTCTAATAAAAGCTATTCAATATTCGGAAAAGAATTGCAAGGTAATTGTTGGAATGTATGCGTCCACTAGTTACGATAGGACCAGGTCCTTAACACACTTAAGATAAACAAAAGAAAATACTGAAAGTAAAGATAGCACACACAACTTTATGTGGAAACCTCCTTCCTCAAGGGAGTAAAACCACGATCTGTCTCATGGGATTTTCAAACTGTTTTTACTAATCTTCTCAAGCAAAAGTAAAACACAGTTTACAACACACACGAGATTAACCTCCTCATCTCTATTCTGAGTAATAAAACTATCACTCAATGAGCCAAAGCAATGTCTGCATTGCCCACTATACTAACCCAACTTATTAATATAGACTTTTAACGTAAGACACAAAGTTTCTCTCAACTAAGCTCTTACAGTGATTCACCCAAGGTTTGAAACGTTTCTAACACATGTGAAACGAATCCTACAATGTAAGCACAAATACAAGCAATCAAAATAATAGCTAATTCAGGAAGCAATTCGTCAGTCTATGAGGTCCCTTGCTGTTTTTCTTGAAGCTTGAATATTCTCTCTTTGAATGAATGAGTGATTTGTTGTTTGTCATGTTGACTATATCAACCATAAAGAGTTATTGACCGTTAGACAAAACAACCTCATCCATTCTGATTGGTGTGGTACACTGACAACCTCACCAACCTCTGACGCGACAACTTTCCAGCTATATAGCACATAGACCTGGACGAGCATACTCTGCAGAGGACCGGGTCCTGCATTTGTGAGGAGATCATCAAAACATATGGGAACAATAAGACTTATCATTTTCCCCCTTTTTGATGATGACAAACAAACTTTATGCTACCTCATATGAGTTTAACATTCACTCAAAATACATTAGTTCCCCCTAACAGTAGTATTCCCCCTACTTGATTAGTTCCCCCTATCAATAGTATTCCCTTTCATATCTGCTCTTCTCTCTTTCACTAGACTCTTATTTCACAGCAGTTTTACAATCAAATTCCCCATTTTAACATCATTAAAAAGGAGTAGCAGTAAACATACACAGGCTGCATGCAAAACATTAGGAATTCAGGGCCATGGGCCACACAGTACATACACAAGTAAGCAGAAATAGAGAAGATAAAAGCATACAAGACAAGGCACAAAAGACAATATCATTAGATCACTGAGCTGACCACAGAAGTCATCCGAAACAGTATACTTTGCCACTAGAGTTAGATAGAAAGACAGGATGACAGGGAGACATGACAAATTTAGGACGGAAGGGGAAGGGGAGTGAAGGTTTTCATCAGCAAAGTCATGCGCTCATTTGCATCGACATGAGCTTGAATGATTTGATTGTTAAGAGCTTGGACTTCCTCACTGAGTGAGGCATTTGTCTTCAGCAGCTGCCCATTCTCTGCTCTAACCTTTTCAACCTCCTTCTTATCCACAGAACTGGTACCAGGTCTCTTGGAAATGGTCATCTCCAACTGAGCCTTAAGTTGTGCAATCTCAACCTCCTTATCAATCAAGATAACGGTAAGATCAGTCAATTCTCAGTTGAGAGATGTTTGTTGCTCGAGAAGATCTGACATATAAGATTTACCCTTTGCCTTTCCCTCAACACATTCACACTCCAAGAGGGTTACAGCAGTGAACATCTGCTTGACAGTACCAGGTACGCCTCTTCCAAGAGGTACTTCAAAGTGTTTGAACACATAGTTCAGCAGATATCCATAAGGAATGCCATGTTTGGCGGTCTTCCAAGTCATCACCATGTGCATGTGTTCGAGCATATTTGCAGGAAGATTGATGACCTCAAGTTCATCCAATTTTTCTATAAGGAACAAATCAACATCAGATGCTACAGTTCTCTTCTCAGTCCTTGGTACCAAGACCTTGTTGATGAACTTATACATCAACAGGTACTCTCCTCTTAGGAATTTCTTAGGCAGGCCTGTACATTTGATGTCCCCACATTTGGTGGCTTGTTGGGCAAACTCACTAAAGGATTTACATCCTTCAATGGATCGGATCCATTCCACAGATACACTCAAAATGATGCCCAAGATTTTTTCATTCAGAGAGATTTTAACCCCTCTCACTGTTGTCTTGATCCCTCCATCACAAAATGGAATTCACGCACCTCTGGTTCATGCAAGTAAGGCATTGGGGCTTCAAACAAGTGATCCCAGATTTGCAGAGATACATAATAAAAGAGAGTAGACATACCAAAATTCTGTAAGAATTTCTGGATCGAATACTCTTCCATTCAGCACCTTTAGTTTCTTCATTTCTGCAATACGTTCTTCCCTGGTTATCACATTTTCTTCCACTAGCTTTTGAACAAGAGGACCGGGTCCCTTGACAGGTTTCGGTTTCACAGTAGCCCTTTTAATCACACTCTTCTCTTTACCGGAGCTTTCTTCAGTGGCTTGTGACCCCCTTTTGCTTTGACCCATTCAACTTCTGCTTCCTTCTTCCTTTTAACCATAGCTCTAACAATGTCATCAGAATCTGTCTCACTTGACCCTATATGCAGAGGAGTTGAAGTAGGTTCCTCATCAAGCATATAGACATCCTTTCTCTGTCATCGGTTTCTTTCCGTTTGTACTTCGTTTGCAGCCAAGACATCTCCCATTAATTTTTGTGACTCATTTTTTGTCACATATCTTCTCTTTCCTTCTCCTATGGTTTGTGAATCTACCATTTTTCCCTTTTCTTGCCTTTTTATCTTCTTTTCAGACTCAGTAGGATCATCATCACATTTAGCCTCATGCAAAGTATCAACTACCTCCAGATCTGGAACTATCACACTCACAACATTTACCCCTCGAACCCCTTTTCTCCGCCAAACTAAAGGAGTTTCTTCTTCCTCCTCCTCCTCACTATCAACATCAAATGATTTAGGAGTTTTCCAATAGAGTTGGTTGAACATATCCTCTGAGAGAGGCCAAACTTTGTACGGCCACTAATTCCTATGTTGCTGCCAGAATGTTAGACTCTGGACCCTTGTCCTCAGACAAATCCCCTCCGAATAGCCACTCAGACATGGTAGATAACACGACTCTAGACCTAACTTCTAACTCTTCAGTGGGTGTCTCAAGACTGGGCCTCAGAATTTTGGGATTTCTCACCGGATAACACTAAAGTTGGAGAACAGGGTAAGATTTCCCCAAATTGGAGTGCAGGAGATATCACCACTTTAGTGAGGGAGTGTTAGATTCGCCAGTCTCACCAACCCTATAGACTGGTGTGGACGAAAATTCTTCTGGGGGAGGAATTGAGAAATTGAATGAACTGGGAGTTTCAATTTCTTGGGAGATAGGGATTTTTGAAGAAGAAGAAGAGTTAGTCATTTTGTTTAAGAGAGAGGACAAAAAGATTTGAAGAACGATGAGAGAATTCAAAAAGGATAGGAAGAGATTTGGATTGTTTGATTCTCTTAGAAGGTTGTATTTAACAGGGTATCGGGTCCCTGAACAGTAACAACTCTTGATTTTAAAGTGAAAAGACATTTTAAACTGACATAATGAATGGGGAGAAGACACGTAGCAGTGACCGTTGTCAGAAAATTGTGTAGCAAGAGTGATACTAACCTTTGGAGGACCAGGTCCCTCTTCTATAGATTGCCCTACATGTATGATTAGATCTTACCTTTAGCCAACATGTCATGAGTGTGTACCTGCAGTAAGGTACTAGATGTAAATTCTCAAACAATAAGCAATACAACCTGTATAGATACCTGCCCTCCCTAACATAGTCAGAAAGGGAGATTTCATATAGGCTTGTTATGAAGTCAGGTGATTTTATGCATCCCCAGCTTCAGTCTGTTCTTGACGAAGTTTTCTTTGCTCAAAGGCTTGGTAGAGATGTCAGCCACCTGGTCTTCTGTCTTGCAAATTCTCATCACTACATTCTTCTTCTCAACATTATCCCTCATAAAGTGATGCCTCACATCTATATATTTAGTCCTCTTATGCTGAACACGGTTATTGTCCATGTTCATTGCACTTGTGTTGTCGCATATGAGGGGAATAGTGTCTGTGAGAACACCAAAGTCCTCGAGCTGTTGCTTAATCCATAAGAGTTGAGCACAACATGATGTAGCAACCATATATTATGCTTCTGCTTTAGACAAAGCTACTGAATTTTGCTTCTTGGGCCCCATGAAATCAATAATGATCCTAGGAAATGTGTCATGCCTAAAGTGCTCTTTCGATCAACAAGAAAACTTTCATAGTCAGCATCAGCATAATTAATTAGATCAAAGGAGTCACCAGAAGGGTAGAAGAGGACCAGGTCCTGTGTTCCCTTCAAGTATCTCAAAATTCGCTTGGTTGCCTTCAAGTGTGATTCATTTGGTGCTGCTTGGAACCTGGCACACATCCCTACACTGAAACTTATGTCAGGCCTGCTTGCAGTGAGGTAGAGGAGTAACCCAATGATTCCTCTATACATGGTCTGATTTACTTCAATCCCTTCTTCGTCCATATCCAGTTTGACACTTGTGCTCATGGGGGTGTCAAGAACTTTTGCCTCAAGCATGCTGAATTTCTTGAGCAATTCTTTTATGTACTTCTCTTGGCATATCGATGTACCCTGATGGGAGTGTTTGATTTGCAGTCCCAAGAAAAATGTAAGCTCCCCCATCATGCTCATTTCAAATTCACTACTCATCAAGTCAGCAAATTCTTTGCATAGTGAATCTGAAATAGCTCCAAAAATAATGTCATCTACATATACCTGCACAATCAACAATTCTTTACTTATGGACTTTAAGAACAAAGTATTATCAATTTTACCTCTCTTGAACCCGTTTGCCAGAAGAAATTTAGACAAGCGCTCATACCAAGCTGTGGGAGCTTGCTTTAGACCATACAGGGCTCTGTCCAGCTTCAACACATGGTTTGGCAGATCAACATCTTCAAAACCCGAAGGTTGCCTAACATACACCTCCTCCTTCATATACCCATTTAGGAAGGCACTTTTAACGTCTATTTGAAACAGTTTGAACACCATGTAAGCAGCAGAGGCTATTAAGATTCTGATAGTTTCCATTCTGGCTACAGGAGCAAAAGTCTCATCATAGTCAATCCCTTCCTCTTGATTATATCCTTGTACCACAAGTCTTGACTTGTTTCTAGTGATGATCCCATGCTCATCAAGTTTGTTTCTGAAGACCCATCTAATCCTGATAAAGGTTTTGTTAAGAGGTTTGGGACCATGTGTTATACATTGCTTCTTTCAAACTTATGGAGTTCTTCCTGCATTGATGTTACCCAATCAGCATCCTTTAAAGCTTCATTGATGTTATTGGGCTCAATGTTGGATATTAAGGTTGAATATGCAACTAGATTTCTTATTTTGGATCTAGTTTGTATTCCAGAGTCAAGTGGAGAAACAAGATTGTCAAAAGGATGAGAAGATTGATGTTTCCATCCAGACTTTCTAGTTATCTCCTCTTCAATATCAATAGCAGATTCATCTTCTTCATGCTCTTTGTTCTGAAAGTCTCCCTCATGAGCTACACCGGAGGGACCAAGTTCCTATGTGAGTTCTGCACCTTTTCCTTCCTTTGAAACCTGTTCACTTCCGGGAGTTTGGATTACCTTATCTTGTTGACCCTTCATCAGTTCCTCTAATTCAATGTCTTCATTGTTTTTATCATTGTTCTTATCATCAGATTCATCAAATATTACATGCATACTCTCTTCAACACACACAGTTCTTTAATTGAAAACTATGTATGCCTTGCTGGTAGAAGAATACCCAACAAACAGCCCTTCATCACTCCTGGCATTAAATTTGCCAAGATCATCATTTCCATTATTTAATACGAAGCATTTGCAACCAAAAGGCTTCATATGAGCAATTAAAGGTTTCCTGTTAGTCAGCAACTCATACGGGGTTTTCTTGATCACTGACCTGATGAGACACCTGTTTGTAACATAGCAAACTGTGTTGACTGCTTCTGCCCAAAAATTCATTTCAAGTCCTGAGTCAATCAACATGGTTCTACCAATATCCACCAAGGTCATGTTCTTCCTTTCCACAACCCCATTTTGCTAAGGAGCTCTTGGTGCAGAGAAGTTGTGATGAATTCCATTTGCAGCACAAAAGCCTTCAATTTGTGTGTTTTCAAACTCTGTGCCATAGTCTGATCTGATGTTTGCAATCATGCAGTTAACCTTCAGTTGAATTCCTTGGCAAAGGTGATCAATAGTCCAGCTGTCTCATCCTTGGTCCGCAAAAACATGTTCCAGGTGAACCTGGAGAAATCATCAACAATTACCATAATGTACTTCTTACCTCCTCTACTTTGGATTCTGACAGGTCCACATAGATCCATGTGGAAAAGTTCTAGTGGTCTGGTTGTGCTTACACCTTTCTTGGGTTTGAAGGATGATCTCGTTTGTTTCCCCTTTACACAGGCCTCACAGACTTTGTTGTCAGAAAACTTCAGCTTAGGCAGTCCGCAGACCAGGTCCCCTGCAACAAGCTTGTTTAGCAAGGACGAGCTCACATGTCCCAATCGTCTATGCCATAGATTTGCATTGTCAGTCTGAGCACTTAGACACGTGAGATTGTCCTATAACACCCCGTATTCTACGTGTATGTAATAGTCCATATTATGCATATGCTTGTTCTATTCTTGTGATACTTGACATAGCCTTCTAGTATAGGCCAGGGACCATGTTTCTTATATGATTAGTGTCGCACCATATTTCGAACCAGCCGAAATAGTTCACAACATAAAATGGTTGACACTCTAACTTTTGGAAAAAAATTCTTTGTTTTAGAGTCACCACCTAAATTTTAAGGAAAATATTAGGAAAACCATTTTTTGAATATGTAGATGTAAACTCTGTTTTGATTTGCGAAACTAGTGAGATTCTGAGTAAGGGTTTTGGTTACTCGAGGGGAAGGTGTTAAGCATCCCTCAGAGCCTATCCAAAGACAGTCCTTAAACTCAATTTAGGATAATATAATTAGGAAAAAAGACTTGTTTATTTAGTTGCTTTAAAATCAATGGTAAGTAAATATTATTAGTTTAAGAAAAAAGTAAAATACAAGGTACGACATATATATGTCTATGAAATAAAATTAACAGTAGTAAGTTTATCATACGGTAAAATAAATGTACTTAAATGTATGATAAATTTATATGTTGGAAAGTATAGATGTATCTTATATAAACTTATCCTAAATATAAAAATGTTGAGTTTAAAGGATATGGAAATTTATCGTTTTATTTATATATAGAATTAAGCCATGAAAGAAAAATAAAGATAAAATGGGATAGTAACCGGGTGTAAATATGTAGTAAAATAATGTGTATATTAAAGTGTAGGGATTAAAAAAAATAAGTAACATTTGTAAAAGTGATAGTACATATGGAAAAAATAATAATATGAAGTGTAACCAAATAATAAGCTACGTATAGAGAAAACTAAAAATATAGACTTTTGTACCTTTTTGCATATGACATATATATGTAGGTACCTTGTATTTTGAACCTGTTGCATATCTAAGATCTTGAAAATAGCATGTTAAGAGATTAAAATATTTTAGCAATATGTGTTTTATAAAATAGAGATAATAATAATAGTAAATATAATTTCTTCACAAAGGGGTGATGTAAAAAAATAAAATAAAATGGGCCTAACTATTGTGACTTATTCTATAGTTAATTATTTATTTTTTGTTAAAAATATATAGGTCGACTTTCTTATTTATATTTTCTAAAAAAATATACACACATTTCCTAAAAGGTAATTATTTTCGTCTTTAAACTAATCTCAAAGTCATTTTGAGAGTCTTTAAATGATAAGTTTTTCTTAACATAAAGGCCTAAGTAAGGGTCGATAAGTAAAGCCAATAAACATTTGGTCCTTCTCGAAATAAATAACTTAAGCCGTATGTATCTTTTAAGACAAAAAAAAAGGTAATAATTCTAGCAAGCCTTGTATCATCCATTTTGGCCTTTTAAAATCATGTTTCTTCTTCCCTTTTGAGAGTAGTGTTTGAAAACACTTTTGGATTCAAACTATTGCACTTTTAAACTCTCAAAGTATAGTGGTTAGTTACAAAATT
>JAJOOR010031307.1:0-22554 GCA_036250505.1 Solanum acaule | reverse complement strand
CCCCCCCCCCCCCCCCCCCCCCCCCCCCCCCCCCCCCCCCCCCCCCCCCCCCCCCCCCCCCCCCCCCCCCCCCCCCCCCCCCCCCCCCCCCCCTTTGTATTCAACTAACAACTAAAAATAGCAAATAATATGGAAATACGAATATGGAGACGGGATTCTTGGGATGTGATCGGATTATGGGCCAAGATAAACTACCGGGTAAATGCAATTAATGGTAAATAGTTGTAAATCGGTGAATAGGCTAGACTTTAGTGGGGATAAACTTTCTCTCGAACAATTTATCCCAAATCAAATTGGCTTCTCTTGAACATCAATAAGTAGCAATTAAGTCCAGCCTTCGCCTTAGTCCATTCACTCTCTCGAGTTGAATGTGTGGAAATTGGCTTAGATTCACTCTCTCGAGCTGAACCCACGACAACACAATACTCACAGACCATCGAATCAGTAATTTTGGTTTTAAAACCACTCTCTTGAGAAAGCCAAAAACATGAAGTTAAGATTGTATTTGTAACTACAACCTCATTAAATTCAACCACAATTACTGACTGAAATCACCTTTAAACAACAAATAAACTGTTAACTAACAATACCCAACAGTTAAATCAACACATAGTCACATTATCACACCCTAAGAATTGGGGTATTAGCTAGACATAGTAAAAAGATAGAAATCGATACCGAAATGTGTTTCCATCAACTAGGTACGATTAATATTGTCTTTAAGAATGTCTAAGATGAAGAATCTTCAATACCCACTTCCAATTTCTTAGAAATGGAAATTTTCAAAGCTAAGGGAAAATGTCTCCAAAAACAGTTCTAAGTTCTAAAACTGAATAATAAACTTGATATTCTAAAATTTCATACTAAACTAAAAATTTAAACAATTATTTATAGTTGTCAAAAAGTGTGATGCGAAGGACCAGTCGGTGCAATAAGTCGGGATAGCCGATCCACTCGGCGATCCGCCCTTTGGTCATTTATATCTTCGTTTTGCTTTTGCCTTCAGCATTCTTCAGGTTCTATAACTTTGGGCGATAAAACATTGCATCGCGGAACTGTTCGGTGACTCGCCGACTTCTCCTTTCTATCGCTGACTTGATTTTCTCCTTCATGGCTTGGCACACTGGAATATTAGGCGAGACCAAGGCCATTCTGCGACTCGCCCAATGGTTTAGGCGATCCTCAGGCTTTCACTTTTTCGTTCTTTCAGCTGCCTTGTTCCTTGTTGCTTAATAGTGTCCATGCTTTGTCCCTAAGTCCAAATACCTGAAATTCAAGGATTTACATCAATTATTGAGACAAAATATGCATTTGAGGACACTAAATCTATTAAAATAAAGCCCTAAATGTGTCCAAATCATGGACTCATCAACACTCCCAACTTAAACTTTTCTTGTCCTCAAGTAAAACTCAAGTTCAGCAGTTAAAAAAGGATGTCTCAAATATTGCTTCACAAGACTCAATCATGAATGCACACAAAAAGACTCAACTTACTCATGCAAGGATCAATTGTGCACTCAAAGATTCAAGTTGTGTTTCACCATTACCAAAGAATCTCAAGCTCACATTACTTGCTTCAAATGCAAGTTCAAGCTCAACAAGGGTGATCAAATGCCCTTACACAAAGAATGACTACATATTCACACACAATGATTCAACGATTTAGAGTTCCAGAATCAAATGCAACTCTAACAGTCACAAAGATGAACAAAATGTATAATTTTCACCCATAGGTTTGCCTTTATTTTCCAATCGACTTTTGTTTCAGCTCATTCAAGATTAAAAAGGTCTTTTCAAGGCTTGTAATGGGGTTGAGTGCAAAGGTATGATCATTTAGGCTCATAGGCTGAAATCCTCATGAAATGTGATGTGAACAACACCTTCTTTCTTTTCTTCATCATTTTCATTCAAGCTCAAAAGTCACCTCTTATTCATATTCCATGGACCGTTGGAAACCCCATTTTCTTTGTATTTTCACAATTTTATTCTAGAGCTTTTTCTTTCTTTTTCTTTTTCTTTCTCATTTTCATTCTTTTTTTTTATGGATGCATTCCATTTTTCACAAAACCATGGGTCAACGGGTACTTTTCTTGCACTTATTGACTTGCCTTTTCTTTTCACCACACCCCCAACTTAGGCTTTTGGCCTAAGTTGGCTATTGAAACATGCCACAAATGATGAGGATTATGGGTAATGGATCAAGAAAGGTTATGTTTTCATGAAGTTTCTTCCAAGAAAAGGTTAAGGTGCAAAGGATGCTCAAGCGGGGTTCACACATTCACAATGTAAGCCACAAAAGAGGTATAATATCAAAATAGTTCACACTCTTAAAAGTTGCCTAAGATCATCTCAAGAAATTGCCTCACTTAGTTAATCGGACTAATGGGGTAAATTCTTGGTGTCATCATACATGGTTCACGGTAAGCTCATCACACAAGCCATCAATACCAATGTCAAAACAAGACTCCACACTTTTGCTAGTGTGCAAAGTTCATCACAAGAGACTCAATCCGGTACTTGGCTAGTCACAAAGAGATGCAAAGAGTTCACATATTGACTATGCAACTTCATTTGGCCTTATCGTAGCCGCATATTCATGTTTGTTCAATTATAAGCACTATTCAAGTCATCAGTATGATCAAAACCCATACTCAAATTTGCAAAAGAATAGCTACATTCAACACAAACAAGAGGTGGAATTTTTTTTTGGAAGGGTAAAAAATCATTTGCAATTATAAACACGGAGCTACAAGCTCAAACCTTTCGCAAAAATCAATGTAAACCACAAATTCAGCTCAAACCCAAAATATATACACAACATTAAGTCACAAAAACTCACAAAAGGTGGGCCTCACCCCACCACAAATAAGATCATTTGTCCTCAAATGTAAATAAGCTAATAACATCCAAAAATCAAAAGAAATAAAGACATAGAGGTAGGTAAAGAAGGGATCATGTCTACTCAGTCGCTCCGTCTGTCTGGGCATTAGTGCCCGGTTCTTCAGTATGGACTTGGGCATCATTGCCCGGAGTCACCTCAGAAGGACCAGATCCACTAGAGGCTGCCACAAAAGTAGCTGTCAGTGATGTCTGGATCACTGACTGCACAATTATCTCTTCAAGATCTGGCAAGTTTCTGTAAATGCCCTCCTTCTGCATCTCTATCTGCTCCTCGTCTGTCTCAGCCTCCGATTCATCAACTGCTGCATCATCCCTATGTACATCTTCGATGGTGGCCAAAGGTATCACTGTAGTAGCAGGAGTTTCTACTTCATCATCAGCCTCCAGTAATGAAGTGAAGTCAGCAGACTTCAGATAGTCTAGATCGTTCCTCAAGTCTGCTACCCCGTCTTTCAAAGTCATAACCTCGAATGCCTCCCCCTGCCTGCTCTCACAAGCCTTAACTCTTATAGTGAGAGTGTCAATAGATGTCTGAAGGGGGTTCAACGCAGCTAAAATGGCAGCCTTATTCATCAAGGGGATGTCTCTCTTAAGTCTGGTAGTGCTCACGTCAGCTGAATGGGCCAGGTGACCCATCTTCAAGATCATCGCCTAAGTATTCTTGGTATGCTGGGAAGAAATGGATGTGCCTGGAGCATGTGAAGAAGAGGTGGGGGCATAAGTACCTGAAGGCCCGGAGGCCGGAGTAGGCAAATATGCCTCTGCAGGTATCGAATCTATATACACATATGGGGTTGTGTCCACCAGAGCTGCCCTCCTCCTATCAGCCTCCTCACGAGTATACTCAGCCTCAATGCGTCGAAAATTAGTCCAGGAAAATGGCATAACCTCGGTGTCCCTCGTATCATCTCGGGGCACTCCCGCTCACCGGCATAACTTTGTTGTCAAGACTGGGAACGTTAAGGAAGTTTGCCTCTGTTTGGCCCTCACGGCCATCTCCTACACAATAAGAAGTCTCAGGTTGATCCTCCTCCGGGACATGATAGCTCCAAGGCAGGCTACTTATCATGGTGCAGAATAGACTCATTCTGGGATGGCATTATGGTGCTGCTACTGAAGCCAAACTAGAAGCGAGCAGCAATACTCAAGTCCCTCTTTTCTATGGGAACTCCAACCTCTATCCACCTCGGGGTGGTGTCAGAAATCAGACGAGCCAACCAGCCCTTCAAGTCATCTAGGGATTGAGCAACATGCAACCCCTCATAAGGATGTGAAGAATACAACGGTCTATCCAATACAGTGTTAATATACTTACTGCTGCACCCAATATCCTTGCCCCTGACCATGATCGACTTCAACGATCTGAACTTGCTCGCCTTCTTCTTGCTCTTAGGCACTAACTCCCCATAAGCTGTATAGAACTCTCAGACCCATGAAGGATTGTAAGGGCCTCGGGGCCTGGTGAACTGCTCAAACCCATGGCAGCGGAGGGTGTCCATCACATCGGAGTACTTGCCCTCCAGGCCCTTTATATATAACAATTTCTCCTCAAGGATGGTTCTCAAACCATCACCTTTCAATTTATTAAGAAGCCTCGGCGTAAGGACAACTGGTGGCACATAAGCCAGAGGAGAAGCCTGTGCTGACACTGATTCTGCTGGAGTGGGAGCTAGATGGGCACTAGCTGAAGTAGGGTTAGATCTAGCCCTGATCTCGTTATGTCGGGACTGCTGAGGTTGCTCATCCTCAGGCTCAGATAAATTAGCTCGGGAGCCAGTGGTCACCCTATTAGATATGGGCCTCTTGCCTTTGCTTTTATCACCCGGTGGAGGCTCATGCCTTTCTTTCTTTGAAGGATTTTATCATGATCCCCTACATCATTTTTGGGGTGGCATGTCTATATTTGTTCTTTCCATATCTGCAAAAGACTGGGAAAAAATTAGAAACAACTCAGTTAATATCACAAAAAAATAGTTGCAGACAAACTAGTCGATCTAGTTGGCGAGTCGCCGAATGACTTTGGCAAGCTAGACCGGGCTCACCGAAAGGATTGGCATAAAAATTCTTGCAAGAATGCAGAGGGAGAGGCCTTTCAGTAAATCGCCGACATCCTTCGATGAGCAAGGGTCGTCCCGCCGAAAGTTATAGTGCAAAAAGGATACATGGGTGTAGACAAATGGCGATCAAGAATACTTTCGATGAGTCACTGAGTGCCTTCGGCGACCTCAGGCTTCTCGCCGAAACTTACAGCACAAACATCAAATAAATGATGAAATTAAAGGTGAGATGGGGACGTTAGGCGAGCCGCCGAGTGGTTCGACGAGTTCGACCCAGCTCGCCAAATGCCCAACGTGTCTATTTTCAACCCAACTTCTCGAATTCAACACCGCAACCCCCGAAAACAAAATCAAAACATGCACAATTCAAATTCAAACAAGGCCCATAACACCCATTGCCCCGGGATACTCAGACTTCTCTCAATTTTGCTAAATTTGGCCAATTGATGACTTTTTCCCTTAAGAAGGACGTCACCTGCTCTATCATTGGGCGAATTACATCGTTTGGCACAAATGCGGGCTACTCACTCTTCACCCAACCAAACTAAACAACATACAAGCACAACCCCACAAAATTTAGTTCAACTTAAAGCACAAAATTACAGGATTTCAACATTCAAAACATTATAGGCTAGATTATCGAATAAAAAATAGGCAAGCAGACATACTAATCCTATCAGAGAGGCCCAACACACTTCAATAAGATACTATCATTGCAAATGAGTACAAATTCTCAAAACTAAACACGGAGTTTAGAAAACCAAACTTTAATCCCGAATAATAAAGACAGAAATGCTAGGCAGCAAAGTAATCCAACTTCGAGCACAAATCAATGACTAAAATACTTAGAGAATGCAAGAATATTGAAAATACTAAATAGGTACGAGTATGGGAAGATGAAAAGTGAGGGAAAGTGAAAGAGTTGGAAGTTTAAACCCTTGGCCTTTTAATAAACCGTCTAGTCCTTGCCAATTCGGCGAAGTTAGTCATGCTCGCCGACCCACTCAGCGACACGCCAAGTGATCACTTACCTCGCCGAGTTTTATAGGACCTCCAGTTTAACTGGAGGTCCAAACGACGGACTAAATCGCAATCGCCGACCAGGTCGGTGATTCGCCAAATATATCCTGGGCTCGCCGAGTTTTACAGACTCCACTTTGAAGTTATCTTGAGTCCAACGGCGGTCTAGGTCAGGGTCGCCAACCTCTTCGGTGATTCGCTGACTGGACCTTTAACTCACCAATCTGCACTTTTCACACACTTTCCACACTTTTTCTTGCACAATCAACACACCATTATTCTGAAATTAAAAAAAGCGATAAAACCTTGGGTTGCCTCCCAAGAAGTGCCTTAGTTAACGTCGTGGCACGACGCAAGTCCTTTCTCATTCTTCATTCTTGGGGTTGGCCGTAGTGTCACTAGCAAACCCTTTTTAAACTGTGAGTAAAGACACGACAATACTTGGTCTATTTGGGATACTACCTCATAGGGTTGTTGTATCAAACAACCTACAAAAAGTGTATCAGCAACGATTCTATTTTTGAGACCAAGACATCTATAGAAGCATTCCAGTAGCAATTTATCTGGCATTCCATGAGTTGGGCACTGCTGCAGTATTACTTTAAATCTCGGCCACATCTCATGGGTAGTCTCACCCCTAATTGCTTGAACATTAGGAGGATATCCCTAAGATTCAACAGTTTCAAAAGGGGATGGTCAATTTGGTGACCATTTTCACCATTCACACTCATTATTACTGTTGTAACACACAAACAAGAAAACCAAAACTAAAACTAAAGTATTACTATAACTAACAAGAACAAAATTCAACTTGACTAAAAATTCTCAAGTAACACCACTCCTTGGTAGCGGCGCCATTTTGATTTAACGTATCAGGGTCATTTTATCCAATACTAAGTGCCAATGATCGTTAAGTAGTAATATAACCCAATTAGTGAGTTGGGGTCGATTCCTAAGGGAGCGGTTTGTAATTGAGAATCAATAGAAACGAATAAGCATGCTCAAGTCAATCATAGCTAAAAATATTTACGAAGAAAAACATGATAAATTAAAGGTTGACACAAGTGTCAAATATCAAAAAGGGTGGGTTTGTAGTCAACTAGCAACTAAAAACACCAAATAATATGGAGACGGGATTCTTGGTATGTGATTGGATTATGGGCCAAGGTAAACAACCAGGTAATTGCAATTAATGGTAAATAGTTGTAAATAGGTGAATAGGCTAGACTTTAATGGGGATAAACTTTCTCTCGAACAATTTATCCCGAATCAAATTGGTTTCTCTCGAACACCAATAAGAAGCAACTAAGAACAACCTTCACATTAGTCCATTCACTCTCTCGAGCTGAATGTGTGGAAAAGGGTTTAGGATTCACTCCCTCCAGCTGAACCCATGACAACCCAATACCCACAGCCCATCGGATAAGTAATTTTGGTTTTAAAACCTGTCTCTTGAGCAAGCCAAAAACACGAAGTTAAGATTGTATTAGCAACTACATCCCCATTAAATTCAACCACAATTACTGATCGAAATCTCCTTTAAACAACAAATAAACTATTAACTAATAATACCCAATAGTTAAATCAACCCATAGTCACATAATCACACCCCAAGAATTGGGGTTTCAGCTAGACATAGTAAAAAGATAGAAATTAATACCGAAATGTGTTTCCATCAACTGGGTACGATTAATATTGTCTTTACAAATGTCTAAGATCAAGAATCTTCAATACCCACTTCCATTTTTAAAAATGGAAATCTTCAAAGCTAATGTAAAATATCTCCAAAAACAGTTCTAAGTTCTAAAACTGAATAATAAACTTGATATTCTAAAATTGCATACTAAACTAAAAATTTAAACAAGTATTTATAGTTTTCAAAAAGTGTGCTGCAAAGGACCAGTCGACGCAATAGGTCGGGATCGTTAATCCACCCTTTGGGCGAAAGACACTACATCGCAGAACTATTCGGCGACTCGCCGACTTCTCCTTTTTATCGCTGACTTGATTTTATCCTTCAAGGCTTGGCACACTGGAACATTAGGCGAGACCAAGGCTATTAGGCGACTTGCCCATGGTTTAGGCGATCCTTAGGCTTTCTTTACTTCGTTCTTTAAGTTGCCTTGTTCCTTGTTGCTCAATAGTGTTCATGCTTTATCTGTAATTCCAAATACCTTAAATTCAAGGATTTACATCAGTTATTGAGACAAAATATGCATTCGAGGACACTAAATCTATTAAAATAAAGCCCTAAATGAGTCCAAATTGTGGACTCATCAATATCTGGGTTTAGTAATATATATTATGCTTGAATTTGAGAAGAGTGTCGTGAGCAAAAGAATGGAAACATTAGGTTGATGATCTTAGTCTTGAGATCTGATCTGGTAGACTTGGCATAGAGTAGGTGAGGAATTAAGACGTTAGTTACAATGAATGTGAGTGGTACAAGTATGAAATTCAAACTTTTAGATAAGAGTAGTGAAGTGTGGCTAAGTCATAAGATTAACAAGAGCATGGAAAGGTGTTCCTAAGATTGTATGTAACTAGACGAGTTTACAATTAAGTTAATGATTTTTAAATGTGTGCCTAGATAGTATATTTGAGTGTTTAATATGGAATATGATGATGTAAGCATTAATTATTACCCTTAAGAATTTGGTAGAAAGGATTTTATATATTTAATGATGAGCCTCTTAAATATAGCTCAAACCTTCTTCTAATAGGTTGATATGAACCTAGAAGGATGTTATTTGTATGCTAAGAAGGAGAAGGCAGATTATTAACAGTTAGATTAAGTGGCCTTATAAGAAATTGAGAAGCACTTAAGAGATGTATCTTAGAAAGAGGTCTTAGAAGGAGTCTTAGTACCTTCTTATGGAGAGTTCAGCAGCCATGCGATAAGCCTTTCCTAAGTATTAGAGTAAATGGAATGCAGACTAGTTTAAAGATTATGAGAATAGACCCAGGGCTTTAGAGTGTCAACTCCAAACTTAAAAGGGAGATGATAAGATGAGAAATCAAGTCAAGTGTTGAGGATGAGTTAGTGATGTCTTCAAAAAGTGTTTTAGAGGTACATCAATCCATTCATACTCTAGCGTATTCCTCAAAGTTCAGTTATTTCAACATCTTGTTGACGTTTCTAATATCAAAATTGTGTTTATAGGCTATGCTCATACACTTCAGAGAGTTTCACATCGATGCTCAGTTTCTAGAATGAGGGGAAAAGAATTTAGCCCAGTAACCTCGTGCTTAATCTATAAAGTTGTGGATATCAGACTCATGATATGAAACTATTTATATAAGCATTCATATCTCATAGTATGTTCAATCCTACAAGTTCATGATTTACTCTCAATGTATAGAAACATAATATTATGTCTTGAATTCTAATTAATCGTGTTTATGATCTTTCACCCTAAAGTCCTTTCAATAATCCTTTTTAGTTGTGGAGAGGGGTGTTGTTGATAGTAATTATGTTATGATTGAGGAGAGGATTGTTATTTCATATCGTGATAGTGATGGTGTGTTTATTTCATCTAAGGTTATAAATGTTGAGGAAGAAGGAGATAATGGTTTACAATGAGTACTAAGTCAGCTTCCTAGTGGTAATGCATGAAAGTTCAATTGGTTGATATGAGGTGAGGTTGAATGTTCTTAGAAAGTGGGTTAGTAGGAGTCTATGAAGTGGCTAAGGTTCTAAGACTGAATGTGGTGTTGCTAACATGAGGACAATACATGATACATTAAGTGTTTCGTGATATGAGCTCAAGGTTAGCTGAATGTAGCGGTAAGGAGTAGTGTTCTTGTGATGAGATTTCCTATAGAGGTAAAGAACCCAAATCTTGTGATTTATATCAGAATAATCACTCTATTCTAAGTACTTTGTGATTCGGATTTAGACTTGAATAAATAAAGAGTAATCCCTTTCCATTCTCAGGCCAATCGTCATTCGAGGACGAATGATTCCAAGGGAGAGATATTGTAACACCCCAAAATTTCTAAGTTAAGACTCGAATCATTCTTCATTTACTTGTAGGGTCATATAAGGTGATTCTTAAATTTCCCAAATGTGTAAGGGTAAATTTTTAGTGTGGAATTGATTTTGGATATCAATTAAAGTCACTTAAAACTCTTAACAAAGTTGAGTTGGAAGTTTCCTTATCCATTAAGTTTTGATGTAAGATTCTACTTGGGTTTACTTCAAACTACCATATCTCTTAGAATATAAAGGGTTATGCTGCCCATAACCTATCAAATTAAAGGTATTTGAATCTACTTTCCAACGCTACAAATTTAGCGTCAATCCAATTTCTAAGTAAAAAGTTATGATCATTTTAGTAACTGATGTAGTGCAGTTCCATTTTAGCCGCGGGAAAATCCTAAATAAGGTAATTTTCTTCTCCTTAAACTACTAGGAAAATCTTAAAACAGATTTCTTAACTCCTATAAAGCCCTAAACAATCCTATTTCCATCTTTTAATCCATCATTCTCTTTTCTCTCTAATTCTAAGGAAAAACCCTAAGGAAAAATCAAAGTAGAAACTCCTATCTTTTTCAAAATTCTTCTTCAAGGTAAGTCTTTCTCTAAGATTCCATTCTTTCCAACTCAAATTACTCCATACAATTATGAATAACTAATAAAAGTCATAATTCTTGTCCATAGATATTTCAAGAAACTAATTCAAGAATCTCAAGAAATGTTTTTTTGATTGTTCTCCTTCAAGCTAGGGTTTCAAGTCTTCCAACCAAGTTCCTTTTCAAGATTCTTCAAGACCCTTGTTCTTTCAGGTATGTAAGGCTATCATTGTGTTAGAATAGCTCATCCTCATGCTCTATGTACTTTCAAATCAGTAAAAGAGAAATGTAGGATTATACCCCTAGATTGAGTATTCTTGAGATAAGGTGATTTTGAGTTCTTGAATTCCTGATTCTTTTAAAATTTATTACTAAGTATTGAGTTTCTATATTTTTATTGATATCCTTAAGTTAATTTGTTCATGTTTATAATTCAGCATTAACCCTATTTTGAGTTATAAATTTTGAAAAGTTTTTTAAAGCCAACATTGAGTTCTTAAATTGAGATTTGAGAAAAGAGTTTCTAAAACATGATTAGTATGACATGTATGTATGAGCAGTATGGTATCTAGATATACCATCAATGTTTATGCAATATGACTTTTCGAGTCATCAATGATCATATTGAATTATTATTTTGATATGTTTTTGAGAAAGAGTTTTCAAGTATGAATTGAATAAGAGTATAAGGGGACTATGTTTTCCCAGAGGTATAAATTTTTGCATTGATAAAAGTGAAACTGAGATTTCTAAATGAGTTATGAGTTCAAAATACATTTCGAGACTAGTTACCTCTTTTAAGAGGGTAGTTTGAGAAATTATCTCAAACCAAAGGAAGAGTTATGTTTTTAAACATATCAACAGGAGTATATATTATTGGGATAGTATTGAGCACCGATATGTGGGACAGTTCAGACAACTCACAATCCTCATAAACCATGTCTGCCAACATGGGTAAAGGATCATACTTTTTAGATGAATCTGTATTGCTTAGTTGAACCACTTAGTTGAGGTATCCTATATCCCGACAAGGTATGACAGTTCTGGCAGCATGGGCGAAACGATGTATCATCACGTAGCTCATAATGATGGCTGTCGGTTAGAGAATCTCCCAATAGAGTTAAAGTGTATTTTTATATATCACTTATTATGATGAGTTCATAGATGAAAACGTATTTTGTAAAGCTTTAAATGATTTAACTCCTTTATTTCTTTACATTCAGCTTGAGTACATTGTTATCTATTGCAGTCCTTTCTTTTAGTTATTTGTTATTTAGCTATATTACATACTCGTATATTCAATGTACTGATGTCATTCGACCTGCCTCTTCTAATGATGCACATACAGGTTCTTAGGATCCTCAACAAGAGTCTGTTGAGATCACTTCGTCCGCTTGTCTACTTATGAGTGAGACCTCCTTGCTTTTGGAGTACTCTAGTTTTATGAGTTATTTAGTAGTAATTTTAAGGAGTCGTGGGTCTTCTCCCAACACTCATCTTTGTATAGTAGAGGCTTCATAGATAAACAATTGTGGAGAGTCTTTCCATATCATTTATTTCATTTAAAACTTATATATTTCATACTCAGTATATTCAGCAAAGTTTTGAGATTTATTAAGTTCTTTTTAGACGTTTCCTTCAATTTGATGCTTATGTATGCTTTAGTTACTCTTCTGCTTGTAGTCAGCCAGGGTGAAGGTTCGCTTGGGGACCAGCAATGGTTCTCAAGTTCCGGCCACATCGAGGATGTAGGCTCGGGTCGTGACACAGTCATCCCTAAACGTGTGTCGCTGAAAGTGTATAAAGATGATTTAGTAGTTCGTTGCTAAAAGTATTATATTAACTACAAAAAGAAAACTCATCTCCAAATGCATAGACATTTGAGATGAATATATTTATCACAAAAAGTATAAATTTTTTTTGTAGAGAATAGTATGTTTTTCCACTAAAAAATTTATTACTATCGACAAAATTGTGTCGTTGCAAATTATTTTGTTCAATAAGCGATGACATTAATTGTCTCTAAAGTTATATGGTTGAACAAATGTAGTGTCATCACCAATGAATATTTTTTGTATACAAAAAAATATTTTATCCTTAAATGTATAAATTAAGGACAAATTTATTATTATAAAAAACTTTATAATTTTGTGGTTAAATCTATCATTTTGTCACTAAAAGTATTACTTTTACGGACAATATATACTATCATTATAAATTATCATGGTTATTGACAATTACAAATGTCATAACATAAAAATAATATATGCACTTCAATTTTAAGAGCTTCAGAGTGTGCAATTTCAAATAGATGTTTTAACTTGTAACGCCACTGTCGGCTTCTATTTTTCGGGATATCCTCACATCATTCACGTAATGTTCATCCAAATTAATCTCAAACCACTCCGAAAAAAAAATAAGTTTTGAAGACACATAAAAAAATTATCAAAATCCCTGTTGTATTATAATAAAAATCAGCACATCTCCTAGAATAGTAATTAACTTCAATCTCATTGTTTTTTTATCTATCAAACCATCATCTTCTTGAAATCATTTATTCAGTCTGTTAGTTTATCAAAAGAGATAAAAAAAAATTACAGTTCATATGTGCTTTTACATTATTAGGGAGAACCTAGAAAAGCATTTAAATAGGCTAAAGAGTTGGAGTAGGCATAAGTTAAGGGAAAAGCTCTATTGCTTTAGCTTACAGAATGTCCTTGGCTGCTTAAGCATACAATATTTTGATTGAGAAAAATAAATTTGTGATCCAAGTTGAAAATACTGATCCACAAGTTTCTATCATTTTTAGAAACTACTGATCCACAAGCATCTTCTTGATATCCTTTATACGATCTCTTAAGATTTTATCATCTAATCTACTTTAACTCAAATCGAATCATGTTATCGCAGAGTGCGAGGTAATCCAACAATGAAGTCCATGTTCAAGTCTTCCCACTTCCAAGTAGGAATATTGATATCTTGGGACAAACCTCCTAATTCTGCTGCTCAACTTTCACTTGTGACAATTCGGAAACTTAGCCACAAATTCAGCAATATATTTCTTTATCCCATTCCACCAATAAACCTCCCACAAGTCCCAGTACATCTTAGTGGCTCCTGAGTGAATGGAATTAAGAGAACTATGGGCTTCTGATAAGATCTGATCTCTCAAATCATCTACATTGGTAACACATAAACGACCTTGATAAAGAAGCACATCATCTTCCCCTTAGGAGAAAGCTTCCAAGGACTTCTTAAGCAATGCTTCCTTTAAATCAACCAAAGTCTGATCAAGACCTTGGTTGGCTTTCACATCTACCACAAAAGAGGATTCTAAACCGTTTTAAACCACAACACCATCTTTGGTGGAGTCTACCAATCGAACACCCAACCCAGCCAAGCTATGAACATCTCGAACTGAATCCTTTTTATCATCCTCAATATGAGCAACACTACTCATCGATAACTGACTAACAGCATCCGCCACCACATTTTCCTTACCGGGGTGATAGAGAACACTCATGTCATAATCCTTAGTAACTCAATATACCTTCATTAGTGAAGATTCAGATCCTTGTGTTTAAACACATATTGCTAACTTTTGTGGTTGGTAAAAACATCCACATGAACATTGTATAAGTAATGCCTCCAAATCTTTAAGGCAAAAACATTTACCACTATTTCAATGTGATGCCCCGGAATCTATTAGACTAAACTAGGGCTAAGTGTGAGGGTTAGAGCCAAGGAAGAGGGATAAGACAACCCATCTTTCCTTTAGACATTACCCCAGCTTCCACGACCACCACCACAATTAGTAGTGAGGACCACGGTTCATGGTGTGGCTCGTGATGGGCTAGGTAGTAGCCACCCTAAGGCTACCCAAAACATTCCTCTCCACACGAGCCACCTCACGGCTCGTGGGAAGGCTTGTGGAGATTACTTAGTTTTTAGGGTTAAGGAGGGAGGTTGCCAAGCTACTGGTTCTTCACCATTGAAGGGACCATGACTCGTGGTGAGTACCACGGCTCATGGAGCCCCTCGTGAAGGGTGAGGCAGATCACTGTAGCCAAGGGTCAAGTGGTCTTTTCTGGTTTTAATTAGAATAAAGGCAAGTCATTTTGCCTAACCCTAGTACACCTATATAAGTCATTTTAACTCTAAAACTCACCCATTTAAGTCATATTCTCCAAAATCCAAAAGAAATCACCAAAGTTCATCCTCTCAAATAATTCTCTCCAGAAACTAAAAGAAGAAGGAGATTCAACCTAGGGTTCAAGAGCAAGCTTAAATACTTCAATTTCCTTGGGCTTTGATAGTAAGGTATGGTAGTTTTCATCCATGGAGTTCTCTCAAAATCTCAATTTCAAAAAGGTAGAAATTCCCAATTGTAGGGTTTTCTGCAATTACCATGGGTTCCTTTCAAACATTATTTAACTAATTGAATTGTGTTATATTAAGCATGAATTGATGAATTCCTATGGTTTTTATGATGTTCCCCCATGAACCAATGTATTTCTCATATTTCTCAATTATGATGATATGATGTTGGTCTTTGTTTATATAAGAGGAGTATTATGAATTTATGCATGAAGTGATAGAATCACATGAATTATGATGAAATCCATATCTAATGCTTGAATTCTAGATGTGGTGATTGAAAGTAGGCTTTGAACCTTGAAAGGGCAATGTATGAGATTATGCATGTCTTTATGAAATCTATGTAAATGCTTTAAAGATGAATTGAGAGTAAAGTATTAATGATTATGATGTTGTTGTTGGGTTATTGAAAGGAATTTCTCATAAACACATATGAACATGATGTGAAAGTTTTATCACATAGTAAGGATTCTTAGGTTGAAAGGCTTTCTCACCTAATTGAATTAAGGGCTGAGAGCCATTATGAATAGATCATGGATGGTGAAAGGTCTACTCACGCATGTTCTAATGAGCTATTCTAAGAAAAGATAAGTTAAGACTTAATAACTACTTCGTGGGATTTACCCTTAGCATCGAGTGGATATTGATGTGAGATGGAAGCTCTCCCGTAGAAAGGTTGGGTATCTAGAAGCAATATCTTGAGATGGAAGCTCTCCCATAGAAAGGGTGGGTTTCTAGTAAGAATCTCCTTGTCCCATAAACTACGTGCCCCCGTAGGACGTTTAGCTAGTGGATCCACTTAAGCTAAGAGTTCATGGTACTACCTTGGGCAAGTAGGAAAACCCTTTTCAGTGTGGTTGACACCATGTGATCATGTTATAGCTCACATGGTCTCAATGTCGGTTAGTATTATTCCCACAACAACAAGATAATAAATGAACTAAGGCTACTTCAAGAAGCATCTCACAAGTGTTCAAAGGTTTTAATGATGATGCTAGCTTGTTTTGAATATGATGTTATGACTTATGTTTTCTAACTCCCAATATGTTATGTTTTATCTTTGTTATGTGCATGTCATTAAAGCAAATGTCCCTTTTAGCATGCTTAAATGTTTTTACGCATGGCTATCATACTTAGTGCATTTTTGTTCTAAGGCATACTCTTGCCTACATTTTTCCCCAAAGGAAGGGTCCGATAGTTAGGGTCATCAGTTTGGTGGCTAAGTGTTGATCTAGAAATTTTCCGAGCTTTAGTGAGTCCTCATGCTTCGAGGATGGAGTTTTATTATATTCATTTTATTTCATTTATTTCAATTTTGGACATGATGTATGGGCTAGGGCCCAATTTCATTTGATTGTAATAGATAGCTATGATGAGACAAAGTGTCTAAACTTTCGCTTTTCTATAAAAATTGTTTTCCTTTGGACTTGAAATGTTGTTTTACTCTTATTGTTCTATTTCTTATGATTTTGAGAGCTAAGTGGCTTGTATGGAGTCCTTTGGGGTTCTATACGCCATGTTACATCTAGGGGGTACCCCTGGGTCGTGACAAACTTGAAAATCAGAGCACAAGGCTTAGAATGGTCCTAGGATGTCTCCTAAGCCACTTCTAGTAGAGTCTTGTTCATGAGTGTGAAGCGTGTCACATTTATGACTGAGAGGCTACAAGATGTTTAGGAAATTCAAATTATTTCATTACTCTTAAGTCGTGCAATAGACTTTGATTCTATAAGGACTTTCTGCTAATCCTTAACCAATGGTCTACAGGATATGACTACTTGAAGGGCTCATGCTAGAAGGAATGAGGAAGACAATGTTAATCAAGGAGCTCATCCTCAAGCTCCTCAAGTTTCGGTGGATCCTTTGGCCGAACAAGTAAAAATTATAGAGTTTACAGCTTCTTTTCAAGTATTGGCTCAAGCCATGACGGCTCAAGCAAATAGAGAGGTCATAGCTCCCGTGAACACAAATGTGGGTACGGCAGCTTCAAGAGTGAGGGACTTTACAAGGATGAACAGTATGGAGTTTCATGGTTTTACAGTTGAGGAAGATCCTTAAAAGTTAATTAATGAGGTCTATAAGGTGTTAATGATCATAGGATTTACGCCGGAGGAAAAGGTGGAGTTGGCATCTTATTAATTGAAAGGTTCTTCTCAAGTGTGGTATAACCATTGGAAGGAAGGGAGGCCGGTAGGAGCGGGTCCCATAGAGTGGGAAATGTTTAAATCTGCTTTTCTGGATGGGTTCCTTCCCCTTGAGATGAGTGAAGCAAAGGTGCTTGAGTTCATTAAACTTCGTTAAGGAAGTATGAGTGTGAGGCATTGTGCTTAAAAGTTCACTCAATTGTCTAATTATGCTCCAACAATGGTTGGGGATTCTAGGGCTACGGTGAGTAAGTTCGTGTTGGGAGTATCCAAAATGGTGGTTAAAGAGTGTCATACCGCCATGCTCATTGGTGATATGGACATCTCTTGTCTTATGGTCCATGCTCAAGAAATTGAGGAAAAGCTTAAGGAAAATTCTAGGTAGGTGATGGAAATTTCTCTCATGCTAGGTCCGATAGGCATGGTCGTCCTAAATCTCGACAAAGGTTTTCCTGTCAAGGTTCCTCCAATGCTCCTCTAAGGCTTAACAAATATAGGGTGTCTAACCCCAAGCCTCAAGGAGGTAATGGTAGTGGATCTACATTGCCTAGGCCTACTCGTACTAAATGTGGAAAGAAGCACGAGGGTAAGTGCCTAGCCAGCATGAAAGATTGTTTTGGTTGTGGTAAGAGTGGTCACCAATAGAGGAATTGCCCAATGCTTGTGGATAAAGGAGAGATGGAAAGCAAGCTCATCCTAATGGTTCGAATTCCAATTCTCCTAAATAAAACCACTTCAATGTTCTCCAGACAAGGGGTGAGCAAGAGAGTTCTCCGGACGTGGTCACTGGTATGTTAAAAGTTTTCCAAGTAGATATATATTCTTTATTAGATCTCGATGCTACTTTGTCTTTGTGACGCCCTATGTAGCTATGATGTTTGGTGATCTTCTTGATGTGCTGTTAAAACATTTTTCTGTCTCTACTCTTGTTGGTGATTCTATTGTGGCTAAAAGGGTCTATAGAAGATGTCCCATTTCCTTATCTCATAGATTTACTCTTGTTGACGTGGTAGAGCTTGATATGTTAGACTTTGATGTTATCCTTGGTATGGATTGGTTGCACTCTTGTTATGCTTCTATTGATTGTAGAACTCATGTAGTCAAGTTTCAGTTGCCGAATGATCCTATCCTGGAGTGGAAGGGGGGAAATTCTATGCCTAATGGTCTGTTTGTCTCGTGTCTTAGATCTAGAAAGTTGATCTATAAGGGTTTCATTTACCATTTTGTTTGAGTGAGGGATATAGATTCCAAAACCCCTACTCTTTAGTCGGTCCCCATTGTAAATGAGTTTCCAAAAGTGTTCCCCGATGATTCTCTCGAGAAGGAAATAGACTTCAGGATTGACCTCATTACAGAATGGACCTGGCTGAGTTAAAGAAGTTGAAAGAACAACTGAAAGATTTGTTGGATAATGGTTTCATCCGACCGAGTATCTCTTCATGGGGTGCTCCAGCTTTGTTTTTTAGAAAGAAAGATGGTTCTCTTCGTATGTGTATTAATTATCATTAGTTGATCAAAGAGACCATTAAGAATAAGTATCCTCTTCCAAGGATAGATGATTTGTTTGACCAACTTCAAGGGGCAAGTTATTTCTCTAAGATTGATCTTCGATCGGGTTATCACCAATTATGGGTGAAGGGTGATGATATTTCAAAAACAACTTTTAGAACCCGGAATGGTCATTATGAGTTTTTGGTAATGTCGTTTGGGTTGACTAATGCTCCGGTGGTGTTTATGGATTTGATGAAAAGGGTGTTTAGACAATACATTGATATGTTCGTAATTATGTTCATTAATGATATTTTGATCTATTCGAGGAGCGAGTGAGCATATTGATCATTTGAAGATTGTGTTAAAAATTCTTAAGGATCAACAACTTTTTGCAAAGTTTAGCAAATGTGAATTTTGGTTAAGGTCCATAGCTTTTCTTAGTCATATTGTATCAAGTAAGGGTATCGAGGTGAATCATAAGAAGATGGATGCGGTCAAGAGTTGGCCAAGACCTCTAACCCCTTATGATATTAGAAACTTATTGGGTTTGGCCGGTTACTATAAAAGGTTGTTGAGGGGTTTTCTTCCATTGCCTCTCCTTTGACGACTTTGACTCAAAAGAAGGCTAAGTTTATATGGTTCGAAGCTTGTGAGAAGAGTTTCCACGAATTGAAAGATAGAATTACTTCCACTCCGGTGTTGACCTTACTGGAAGGTACAGATGGTTTTGTGATGTATTGTGATGCCTCTAGAGTTGGGTTGGGATGTGTCCTTATGCAAAATTGCAAAGTTATTGCCTACATTTCAAGACAACTTAAGATCCATGAGAAAAATTATACTACCCATGACGTTGAGTTAGCGGTGGTGGTGTTTGCCTTAATAATATGGAGGCATTATTTGTATGGGGTTCATATTGATGTTTTCACCGATCATAAGAGTTTACAATATGTGATTAACAAAAAGCATTTAATCTTCGCCAAAGGAGGTGACTCTAATTATTGAACAATTATGACATGAGTGTTCTTTATCACCCCTATAAAGCTAATGTTGTAGCGGATGCTCTTAGTCGATTGTCTATGGGTAGTGTGGCTCATATAGATGAAAAAAAGAAAAAGGTTCTTCAAGATGTGCATATGTTTTTCCTATTAGGTGTTCAATTAGTAGATTCCACCAAGGGTGGTATTATGGTTCACAATGGGTCTGAATCGTCTTTTATGGCGGATGCGAAATCTAAGCAAGGTCTTGATCCTATTTTAGTTGAATTGAAAGAACCGGTGCTTAATAAATCTATTGAGGCTTTCTCCCAAGGAGGAGATGATGTACTTAGATATCAAGGTCGTTTATGTGTTCTGAAAGTTAATGACCCGAGGGAAAAAATCCTACGGAAGCCCATAGTTCTCGGTTTTCCATTCACCTGGGAGCCACCAAGATGTACCGTGATTTGCGGGAAGTCTAATGGTGGAATGGGATGAAGAAAGATATTGCGCAATTCGTGGATAAGTTCCTTAATTGTCAACAAGTTAAAGTTGAGCATCAAAGACTGGGAGGTTTGTCCCTAGACATTGCTATTCCTACTTGGAATAGGGAGGATTTGAATATGGGCTTCATAGTAGGGTTGCCACATACTCGGCGACTATATGATCCAATTTGGGTTATAGTAGATCGAATGACGAAATCGGATCATTTTATTCCCATCAATGTTTCCTATTCGGCGGAGGATTATGCAAAGTTGTACTTGAGAGAAATGGTATGGTTCCATGGAGTGCCCTTGTCCATTATTTCCAATCATGGTACTCAATTCACTTTTCGATTGTGGAAATCTTTCCAAAAATGTCTTGGCACAAATGTTAAGCTTAGTACGACTTTTCATCGCTAAACCAACGGGCAAGCGGAGCATACTTTCCAAACTTTTGAAGACATGTTGAGGGCTTGTGTGATTGACTCTTTGAGTAATTGGGGTGACCATTTGCCATTGATTGAATTTGCCTATAATAATAGTTACCATTCAAGTATAGGTATGGCTCCATTTAAGGCTCTATATGGTAGGAGGTGTAGATCTCCTATAGGCTGGTTTGAGGTGGGCGAAGTTTCCCTAATAGGCTACAAATTGGTTTATGAGGCTATAAAGAAGGTTTGACTCATTAGGGAGAGGTTGAGAACAACCCAAAGTCGATAAAAGTCTTATGCAGATGTGAGGAGAAGGAATCTTGAATTTGATGTTCATGATTGGTTTTACTTTAAAATCTCGCCCATGAAGGGTGTTATGAGGTTCAGTAAAAAAGAGAAGCTTAGTCCCCGATATGTAGGCCCCTATGAGATTGTGAGACGTTTTGATAATGTTGCTTATGAGCTTGATTTTCCAAATGAGTTGGCATCGGTTAATCCGGTTTTCCATGTCTTTATGCTTAAGAAGTCTGTTGGAGATCCGACATCCATAGTTCCCTTAGAAGGGTTGGGAGTTGATGAGAGTTTTTCGTATGAGGAAGTTCCAATTGAAATTTTAGACCGGCAAGTTAAGAAGTTGAGGAACTAAGAAGTTGCTTCCGTGAAAGAGCTATGGAGGAATTATTTAGTTAAGGGTGCTACTTAGGAGGCCGAGTGCATTTTGATTATGTTGCATGCATGATGGGCTGCTAGTCTTAAGTCATTACTATAAGAGGTGTCTAAAATTCTCATTCGAGGACGAATGTCCCCAAGGGGATATATTGTAACGCCCAGCTATCTAGTAGACAAAACTAGGTCTAAGTGTGAGGGTTAGAGCCAAGGAAGAGGACTAGGACAATCCACATTTCCTTTAGATACTACCCCACCTTCCACAACCACCACCATGGCCAGTGGTGAGGACCATGGCTTGTTGTGGGCTAGGCAGTAGCCACCGCAAGGCTGCCTAAAACAGTCCCCTCCACACGAGCTACTTCACGGCTCGTGGTGATGACCACTGCTCGTGGAAAGGTTCGTGGAGATGTCTTAGTTTTTAAGCTTAAGGAGGGAGGTTGCCAAGCCACTGGTTACTCAACACAGAAAGGACCATGGCTCTTGGAGAAGACCCTGGCTTGTGGTGAAGACCACAACTCATGGAGCCCTTCATGAAGGGTCAGGCAGACATTGTGGCTAGGGGTGAACTGATCTTTTCATGTTTTAATTAGAATAAAGCCAAGTCGTTTTGCCTTAGCCTAGTACACAAATACAAGGATATAATTACTTTAGTAAATTTGATTGTAAATCAGGATTTTATCACTTAAAACTAGAAGAAGAATCTAAAAAACTAACAGCATTCACTGTACCACAAGGATTCTATGAATGGAATGTATTACCATTCGGATATAAAAATGCACCAGGTAGATACCAACACTTTATGGATAACTATTTTAAACAATTAGAAAATTGTGTAGTATATATTGATGATATATTACTATATTCTAAAACCCAAGATGAACACATAAGATTATTAGAAAAATTCATACATATTATAGAATATTCAGGCATAAGTCTAAGTAAAAAGAAAGCAGACATAATGAAAAATCAAATAGAATTCCTAGGAATACAAATAGACAAAAATGGAATAAAAATGCAAACGCATATAGTACAAAAAATAATTAACTCAAATGAATAGCTAGATACGAAAAAGAAATTACAATCATTTCTAGGACTAGTACACCAGGTAAGAGAATACATACCAAAATTAGCAAAGAATTTAAAACCCTTACAACAAAAATTAAAGAAAGATGTAGATTACCAGTTTGACAAGAAAGACCAAACACAAATACAAAAAATAAAATTATTGTGTAAAAACCTACCTAAACTATATTTTCCGGATGAAAATAAAAAATTTACTTATATAGTGGAATCGGATGCGAGTGAAAAATGTTATGGAGGAATATTGAAATACATATATGATGGCAATACGATAGAACATCATTGTAGGTATTATTCAGGAACATTTAATAATACAGAAATAAAATGGAAAATAAATAGAAAAGAATTATATT
>JAJOOR010031306.1:0-16210 GCA_036250505.1 Solanum acaule | reverse complement strand
CAGATGTATATGAGATGTCATTTGCCTGGAGAGAGTTGTATTAGGTATAATACATTCATGGAGACATCAGATTTAAGAACTTGGTTAATACAGCCTAAATTTTTATGTTTTTGTCCAATGTAGGACGACATCTGTGTTATAATTCCCCCATCTCCAGAAATGAGCAACACCCTGCATATGGCATACCTAAAAATCTAACTTCTCTGGTATGAAAGATGAATCTATTCTATTTCACTATCCGATTGCCTTAGGAGATGTCACATCATAATGGGACTTGACCAATAATGACCATGTTCCAACATTGTCAGCATGCCCAATGTTCAAAGCCCCTGCTAATACTTAGAAGATCAACTCGAATGACTGACACTAATTTGGTTTCATCAACTGCCAAAAAAGTTCTCCCTCTGTTCCCGTAGTGTTTACTTAAACTCCTCTCTAGGTTTTCTCAATATAATTCTTGATTTCCTTAAGGAGATCTAAAGAAATGCTCTCTTGTGTCTAGGGGATTCAACAATTTATATATATGCACATAAAGAAGACTTTTTATATAGCTGTATATATAGTACAATTTTTTGGCGAAAGGGATTCAGTTGAACCCCTTCTGTGACCGTGGCTTCGCCTCTGTCCAATTTGGGCCCTCTTATTTCAAAGTATATTTTCAAATTTACTCATTAATTACATACCTAATGTCAAAGTAGGAGCAGAAATATAGAATAACAAGAGAGGGTGTTTAATTGGTGTACATGACAGACTTCTTCATACCCTAAAACATTTTAGAATGTGGAAGGAACACATGGGGGATCTGCTGTTCATCATTTAATGCCCTAGTCATCAACATTACTTGACAAAAATGAAGAAGTATGAGGTAACTTAGCACCATGAGTTGTACTCCAAGTTATGAATAAATAATGAATTTGTGAGTTCAAATTTGATTTGGAACAGTAATAGGATATGATCTTTTAGTTTGTCGCACAGTTACATACACTGTCAAACTTTGAGGCCTTTTTTCATTCTACAAGGAACTAAATCACAACATGCATTTTTTAAATAGTTCACTTTCTCAATCTTTCTTCTTGACAAAATGGACTATTCATTTATGACCATAATAAGCTGAACACAACATTTTTTTTAGAAAGAAAGTGCCAGAAGTTCAATCAAACAGATGAATGTTTACTCCATTAGCAAGACACTTTAAGCTCATCCATTGCTTAGCTCAGTAGGATAGTCTCTTCCAACTGAATTTTTGATTTAAATATTGTCTTTTGTCTTTTCATGCGTTCGAATCTTAGCTTTTGCATTCATCAGATTTTGTTATTCTTTAGTTGGTATATCTTTTCCTTAACTAATTAATTCTGGCTTCTACATTTTACCAGAGTCTCGGACCTATCAAAAGAATCCATGAGATGAAAAAGATGATAAATAAGCTCACTGGGGCAAGTTGTACCTTTCGCCTTCGAGTAATGCTCAATGACATCATCAACTAACTTGTCAAAACTTGGTATATAGCCATGAAGACCTTCTGAAAGACCAAATCCAGGATAATCCATGGCAAATACTCCATAACCGGAAGATGCTAGTTTTCTTGCAATGCCTAAGAAGAAAGACAAGTTTCAGGAACAATCTCCCAAGAAATACTAGTCTGAGACTTAATACGTGTTTGCCAACCACAAACCTTCAACAAAAAATGTGCATGTATCACCATAACCATGACAGAAGTATACCATGGCTTTGGGGGGGATTGTCTCTGGAAGCCAACTTTTAGAGAAGATCTCTAGTCCTCGAGAATTAACCTCATATGACTGCGCCACCAAATTTCACAGAACTATGTAAAGTAAAACACATAACAAATCATGAATATTATACCAAAATGCTAATATTAGATGCTATAAATTACCATATATTTAGACTCTTCTCATTTGCTTGGCACTACTAGGAAAAGGAAGACAATATCCAGTCATATTGCATAGTTCAGGTGAATTAAGTCATCTTTCTCAAACTATCCCCTTCATTCCATATTGAAAAAGTTGAGATAACTACCACCTTCATTCAATTTGTTTCACAAAAATTAGAACTCTTTAACCAAACAGATCTTTCCACAGTTACTCTCTTCTTTCCCCTTTAAATTTGTACAGCGATACATATTTCATTCACATGACAGAATAACTACATTTAAATGATTGGAAATCAAGTTTCATTTGATGTCCTGAAATTAATTTCATACTGCATGGTCCCCCATAATCTTAAGAAAATAAAACCTTCTTGACTATTAGAGAAAAAAAGATGACTGTATCTTGTCATATTCTAATTCACAATTTTATAAGATTCTTTCATGGCAAGGTCCAATTTTCTTAAGATAAGTTATAGGTATTAATTGCTTTACATACTTGATTTTTGTATTGCTTTACTTGAGCCTCAAGGCAGGGTAAGGCTGCATACACACCACTACCCCATACCCCACTTGTAGGATCACATTGGGTATGTTGTTGTTGTAAGTTATAAGTGTTAAAGATATTGTTGCACACAAAAAAAATCTTGCTGCGCTAGAAAAGGCATTGAAGTAACTATGAGATGTCATATTAGCTTCATCAAGAATTCAAAAGAGAAAAGATGAAAAGAAAAAGTACATGCAGAAGTAATTACACAAGAGATCGTTTTGTTTTAAAAAAGAAATAGGATGCTTCCAGAATAACTTGAATTTTCAAGACTGGAAAATGAGGATGTAAGAGAAAAGGTTTACCTCCTTCATCTTCAATCTAGCATGTGGCATCTGTGTGAAAGCAAATAAAGAATCATTAAATCAGATTAAGAACAAGTAAGAAACGTGACACTTTCTAAAAGGATTCAGTTCCTCATTAGCACTATCTGCCGTCGCTGAAAAATTAGAAAGTTGAAGAAGTGTTTATAAAGTCTCAACTGTCATAACTCGATTGCACATACTTAAACAAATTTTTTATCACACAAATGATACCATTCCTCAGAATACATCAACCACAAGTGTCCTTTCATTATTTTAAGAATTGAAAGAAGAAAAGAGAACAGAAACCACTTGATTTTCATTGGATAGTAAACTGGGTTAAGGCAATTTTCTTAAAGGTCTTTTTGAGCTAGTAAAACTTTGATTTTTCTGCCCTTTGATTAGGAAAATACTGTAGTACTGCTGCTTTTTCAATCAGTAAAATGTATTACTGCTGTTTTAATCAACTAATGACAGAAATAGGGAACGGTCGGTCTTGTTATGCCCTTGAATCTAAAGGTCAAACATGAACTTTTGCGTTGAGTGAATAATGAACAACTTAAATCCCCTCTCTTTGAGATGATCTATCTGTAGATGCTTCATATAATCTTGGTGTAATATGCATGTTATACAATCCTATCAAGAAAAGGGGGGAAATTTAAGCAGGATTGCAGTCTATAGAGCAAGATTTTAGGTTCCACACAACTATGTCAATCCCTTTGAAGTTGACAATAATCAATCTCTTAGTCCCAAGTAAGATACACTTTCTACTTTCATCAACACAAGACAATCTGTTCAGTCAACTAATCAATCAATTAACTAAATCTCAATCCCAAACATCATTTTGACAAGTAAAATATACATGCCTCAATCAATCCCAAACTAGCAGTGTGACCAAATGAATTCTCTTATATCCAGTTTATCAAGTCAGAAGCAATCAAAATCCAATCTTTAAAGCTGACAATGAATCTTTTTCTACTAAAACCATCAAATAGGGATGTCTACACAAATAGTCAGACAAATTTACTGTTTACTTTTCTAGCCGGTATACATAGATTATACACATCTATTATTAGCTTAATCAGTCAGGTGGATGAATATTTAGGTTAATTCTTTAATCAACTAAGCAGTACCTTAAAGAGACAATGATCAATTGACAACTGAATATCCTTAAAAGCATCCCTAGCATGACGTCTTGCTCCCACTTTGTCCATATTAGCATCTATTATCTTCTGCAATTCCTCACTTATACCTTCAAACTTCACTGACTTCCCCATTTCTGCTTTCTCACTCCTTACACAATTGGGTTTCCTTGTTTTCAATGCTACAATAAATAAAAATCAAATCTTGAGAATACCCAATGAAGGAAATTGAAGAAAAAAAGAAAAAAATTGGGCATACCATCAAATGAATGCCTCCTAAAACACTTCCCAGGCTTCAAAGCCATGGCATTATAATAGGATTTCAAGAAAAAGTTATTATTTTATTGGGATTTTCTTTAATTGTATTCTTTTCCTTTTTGTTTACTTTTACTCTGTCCAGCAGATATTTTTTGATAAAATAATTGGATTCTTTAGAAGAGTAATCTAATTTTCTTTATGACTCCTTGTATTAAATTTTTCTTGAGGGGCGTGGATGACCTTACCCTGACAAACAATTGTGGACGGAGCCACGGAGGGAGTATTAATTTAATCAGAAGTTGACAAATGAATATCGATCTCAACTATAAACGGAACAAGAACACTAATTTTTTTGAGGTTTGAATTTGGTATTTGTTTCTTTCTCTCTTAAATATATAATATATAAATTCTGATGTATTGTTATTTTTGCAGATGTAATTGTTGGATATAATAAGAACAAATGAAAAATGGAACGAATGTGAAATATATTACTATGCTTTAATAAAAAATATTTCTCACTCATTTTCATTGGTGATGAAAAAAATAGTTCAAGTGTTTAAATAAGGAAACATGTTTACTTGTTGTTAAAAGGGGCTTTGGCTTTTGACTAATGATCGATCAAAGTTTACCCGAATGACCTAGTGTGTGTTCAGTAGGCTTGAAACTTATTTTGATATTATTTTATTTCTTATTTATATTTTTTACCATTTTTTATGAGCTTTCACTTTATTAATGACTTGTTAATGCGGTAATAAAAATTTGTGTATTACTTCACAATTGTGCCTCAATCACCAAAAAATGATCTCTTTTTTTTATATTAGATTGAACCATCATTGTCTATTTTCAGATTACTTGCACGGAACTATCAATTTTGATTTTAAATGTTCAAAGAATCGTATAATATGTCCATAAAATCTCTCAAATCAAAGAAAAAGAATAAGTAAAATAATCAATTATTCAACTTCCCTTTAGCCTTTTAAGTCAAAGGCATACAAAAGTTCGCCTAAGTTTTCATGACAAGTTTCTAATTTTCTGTCGATGGTCCTCAACAATAATCTTTAACAATAATTAATTAACGATAATAGTTTAATTAAAGTTGAATATGTTTTTTTAGTGACAATTAATACTCTTTGTAAATCTCTTTAAAGTCTATAGTGGCATTGGATCCTATAACAATTACTAAAATGTCGATAAATATTTTAGCACTCTTTATTAATATGTATTTTATTACAACTAAAAGTTTTTTTTTTTAAATAGGTAACTTTGTATTCACACAAAAGAACTCATCAAGAAATTGATGAGGAGGGATTTACAAACCCCCAGAGGTGCCAAAAGTTATTTTTGTTATAGCATTAATATTATTAAATTATTCAATGTTTCGAGAATCAAAATATAACATTTGGAAAAAGATTGGATCGAATATTTTCAAAGATAAACTACACTATTAGACATATGTGACTACCATATATACTAATCTTACCTCTACTTTCAAACAATTAAATATAGAGATTATTGACAATGGACAACAAAATTACACCGTCAGTTCATTTTTGAAATACCCATTTCTCTAAATTTAATTATTATATTTTCACATTTAATGATTAATGAATTTTCAACTTCCCTTTTTATTTTTTTATGTTTTAAAACATATTCAACAGGTAAAGAATCCCAAAATTTGGGGTGCTCATTGAACAAGAATAATAATTTATTTCAAAATCGAATGAGATATTTTTTCTCCATCCAAAATGAAAAGAGTTGCATCACATTGAGACATCGATTTAATAATTAGTAAGAATGGAAAAGACTTTATTTTCTGCCTGGAAAAATTGACGTAACTTACATAGGAGTTTTTTTAATTTCACAAATTGGTTAGCTTATACGAAATAGTTAGTTTATATAAAATTCAAGATATTTAAAGTAATTTTAGTTATTTTTATAATATTTTAAATGATAAATATGTTTTTATATAATTAGTATATTTTATAAATATTTGAAAATCATCTCAAAATATTTTACATTTTTTAGTTAATTATTTTATTAATTTACTTTAGTTTAAATTATGGTTATAATTTTAAATTATCTAGTTTTTCATTAAGTTAATTATTTTATTTCGTTAAGTTTAAGAAGCTCGTTGATTAGTCTTATTTAAGATTTGGCCGAATTTAAGTAATTAGTTCAATTTGGTTATATTTCTAAGTTCAATTGACTATAATTGCAATCAATTGGGCCAAATTCTCAATTTCCAATCCAACCTCTTTTCTACCTCACCTTAAACCCATTTTGGGCCAAAGACATTAATCATTTGTGTTTTAAGAGCTCTTGGTTATGTTGTTTTTTCATTGTCGTCCTAAGCTTGAATCCTTGGTCTATGATTAGTACTCTGTTTGTTCTTCTCGTATAGCATGTTGATTCTTTAGTCCCTCATGAATTTTTAATGGTCCAGTTTTATCGTGTATCAATTTTGTTTTAGTTTTCTTAGAAAGCATGTGATTAGATTGCATCATTTTTGGATTTGATCAAGTTTGGTTTTGTCTGCTTCTATGATTTCAAGGAGTTATTTTCTTTTCATTCTTGTTTTGATCAGTATCGATTTTGTTTTAGTTCTCTTTTCAAGGAGTTCGTTTATTTCATATGCTTCTGTATGAAAGAATAATTTTGCATTGGTTTAAGGAATTGAAGCTTTATTGTTTGTTGACTCATCATCTCTGTCGTGTATTAATCCTTACTTCCATGTAATGCATAGTCAGACTCTTTTCATCATCTCCCTGCAAGGGTATCGAGTCAGCCTCATCTTGTCCGAGGGTGAAAAACAAGCTGATACAAGTCTCGGAAAGTCCAAAAATGGACTGTATACATTCAGTATACAGTGATATACAGGTCCAAAGTACCGAAATACAAGGCAGAGGCGAGAATACAGGTGTTTGAAAGCTGAATTAGGCTGTATACACATGGTATACAGTCTGATATACAGGGAAAAAGGGTTAAATACATCTCATATACAGTAATATACACTTGGTGTATACACAGTATTTCAGCAGCAGAAATGGGCCAAAAGCCCAAAATTTTATTGCAGCAGGTTTTTATTAGAAAATAGGGCAGGTTTAGGCCAAAGCCAATATTAATCCATAGCAGCAGTTAGGACCAAAATCAGCCCAGGCAGACAGACTTTTGATTTTGGGCCCAATAGGCCCATTTTATTTTTTTTTTGGGTATTTTTGATAATTTTGAAATTTATCTATTATTGTATATTTGATTTTTTTTAAACTCTAACCTTTGTTTTTAATTTGGTTTAATTTAATTAAATTCCTAAAAGATAGTCGTTTCTTCCTTTTTATGTTCAAATTGAAATATTTATGCTTTATTTATTACATATTTATTTATGTTGTTTGTCAATGTAATATTTTTTCTAAGAATTATTTTAAGTCTATTTCCTTTTTAAGTACATAAAATGGTTTTTCTTTATTTTATTAATTTTCAAATTTGGTCAAAAGTCAAAATATTTAGTCAAGTTGCAGGTCAACCACATGTTAGCGGGGACTTCAAGTTTCTAACACCTTCTGTTAAAGTCTTTTGAAAAGTAAAAAAGTTTTAAGAAACTAAGAGGCAACTCTTTGTAAATCGATTTTTCTTAAAAAAGTTAAATTTATTTTTCGAAACTAAAGTCCTAGGCCATTTGTCATGAGTGAGGCCATTGTTTTGGAGTGTGTTTTACTTGTTTCGGAATCATAAAAAGAGAACATTATGAGCCTAGGGGACATGGTCAATTCGGTAAAGTTTGTGAGATATTCACCTAGGGGACTTTTCAAATATCAGATCAAATTATTTTATGTTGATCAAATTATATTAATAAAATTTGAATTTTTCAAGTTCGAGTTTTTTCAGATACTTCTCAATGACGCCTGCTCCTCGAGAACACCTGACCAGAAGAGTTGGCCCTCATCAGGTCAGGTATCCTCGGGTCAGGCGTTCTCGGGTCAAGCATGCTCAGGCCAGTCATCCTCGGGTCAGGCGTTCTCCGGTCAGGTGTCTTCAAGTCAGGCATTCTTGGGTCAGGTGTTCGCGGGTCAGGCATTCGTAGGTCAGGCATCCTCGGGTCAAGCATTCTTGGGTCAGGCATGCTCAGGTCAGGCATCCTCGGGTCAGGCGTTCGCGGGTTAGGTGTTCGTGGGTCAGGCGTTCGCGGGTCTGGCGTTAGCAGATCAGGCGTTCGCAGGGTAAGGTATTCTCGGGTCAGGCATTCTAGGGTCAGGCATCCTCGGGTCAGGCATTCTCGAATTAGGCATTCTCGGGTCAGGCATGCTTAGGTCAGGAATCCTCGGGTCAGGCATCCTCGGGTCAGTTGTCTTCGGGTCAAGCGTTCTCGTGCCAGGCGTTCGCGGGTCAGGCGTTCTCGGGTTAGGAATCCTCGGGTCAAGCGTTCTCGGGTCAGGCGTGCTCAGGTCAGGAATCCTCAGGTCAGGCGTTCTCGGGCCAGGCATCCTCGGGTCAGGCGTTCTCGGGTCACCCTTATCAAGTCAGTCATCCTCGGATCAGGCATTCTCAGGTCAGACATTCTTAAGTCAAGCGATCTTCAGGCATTCTCAGGTCAGGCGTTCTCGGGTCAGGCATCCTTGGGTCAAGTGTTGTCGGGTCACCCTCATCAGGTCAATCATCCTCGAGTCCTGCGATCTCGGGTCAGGCACTGTGTCAGGCATCCTCAGGTCAGTCATCCTCGGGTTAGGCGTTCTCAGGTCAGGCGTTCTCAAGTCAGGCATCCTCGGGTCAACCATTCTTGGGTCAACCGTTCTTGATCGGGTCAGGCATTCTCCGAGTAGGCCCTCCTCGGGGTCAGGTATTTTTATTTGAAAAAGGAAAAACGATGTTTTAAGAATTGCCAGTTCAATTTTTTAAGTAAAATTAAGAAACTATTTTTTCAAAAGATTAAAAACAAAAAATTTAATGAAAACATTAAAGGTGGTTCGGGGTGACATATTAATGTTTTAGGAAGGTTTTGAAAGCACCTAAAACATCCGCTAACTTGCGGTTATCCGATAATTAAAATATTTTGCTAAATCTTTTAAAGAAGGCTAATGAAGAAGTAAAAAATAAAATAAAAAATGACTTAAAGGGGAAAGGGGAAAATTAAAATACTACTTTAAGTAAAAACATTTTGCAAATTATTCTTGAAAGTCAAGTAGAAAAATATTTACTTAATTTTAAATAGTTAATTCAAAATGGTTATGTTTTGGGGAATTCTGAATTAGGAAAAAATCTTTAAAATTAACTAACACATAAGTGAAAATAAAAACAATTGAACGAATATAGAACAACTAAAATAAAGAGAGAGAGAAAGTTTTGGGCCCAAGTCTGATTTTTCTGTCCGTCTAGGCCAGTACTTGGGCCTAATTTCTGCACCTGTCCTAAGACTAACAAAAATCTGTCAAAGATAAGTGGGCTTTTGGCCCAATTTCCTATCCTAAAACTAATAGAATAATACTAAAAATATGTGGGGCTTTGGCCCAATTACAACACAAATACAAAACTTGAACTTAAGGAGGGCTTTTGGCCCATTTTTGCTGCGTTTATACATCGTATAAAGTGAGTGTATATCACTGTATATCACCCCATATCTCACGTATGTTGTTGTATACATCGTGTATACAACCCTTCTTGGGCTCTTGAACACCTGTATATCGACTTTCGGGGACCTATTCTTCAATTCCACTGTCGACTGACTCAATAAAAAATAAATTGGGCCTCTATGACCCAATCAACGAATGGCAAGAGATGCGATGGAGTCCGTGAACACTCGGGCAGATTTACATACGGTAAAACAGGAAATAAAAGAAAATTAATAAGTAACCATGGAAAAGCTACTCTAAATCACAATTCTTAAGTGACTTAAACAAAAGAAACTAACACATTTTATCACCGGTTAAATAGCATCTAAAATTCACACATTTGACACTCAAAGAAGTTATAGTCCAAAATATGCATTTAAGCTAATGAAGTAAGGTGATCTTAGGTGAAATACGACCCAATTAAACCATGTATTCAAAAGAACTCTTTAAAAAACAATATAAGTGAAACATTACAAAGATAAAGATAGATGGAAAGTTGATTAGGCATAAATTCTTTCTTTTAATTAACATAAACATATTTGTCACAAGGAATTACCTTAACAGTGTTACAATTCAAGCCAGAAGGGAGTTAATTGTCAACAAGCACGCACCAATAAAGGAAATACCTCTAGTTCTTCTATTTTACACAAAAACACATGATTAATTCAAGAAGAGCTCATTCAAGATTGCGAAACTAAGAGGAGTAAAGCTCTACTCAAAGTATGAGAAATCATCAAATTGTATACCAACAAATTTATTAGTTATACCTCAATACCATCAACCACAATGACATTAAATAATGACAACAAAATAGAGGGGGGAATCTGGAATGTGGCTGGCTGGCAGTACATAGCTCTAAGACAAGTGAATAAAGAGCTACATCTTAATAAACAAACCAACATATTGGGATAAAGAGAATAATTAAAAGAGATATTCACATGACCACTAGAGATATTATTAAACAAGCTAAATTATTTAAGGAAAATCAGTAAGGAATATTACTTAAAGCTAAATTATCAACAAAATCGAAACAAAATGATGGGAGCATGCTAGGCATATATTAACAGTAGATATTATATTTATATAGGCTCAATGTAAGAGGTAAGAATACAGAACTTCAAATGAATAGCAGGCGGTAAAGCTAGATTTAGATGGCAAAATTCGAAGCAAAGCTAGACTAAAAGAATATTGAAAAAATGTTCGAAACAAGGTGATATAAATCGTAACAGAAAAGGCGAGTAGATGAATGAGATTTAAGCTAAATATGAGACTTAAAACAACCACGAACTTAAGACAAAATGCAACCTAAAATTCGAGCTTGTAACAACAAAATCACGACCAGATTGTAATCAAGAAAGAGGAAAATTTAATTACAATATTATAACAGACAAAGGGTTAATAACACAACTGGACATGAGGGAGTTTCAGATTGAGCAATAATAGAGATCAAGACATATCCTCGAGCAGGAGAGAAAGTAAGTATGTATTTCGAATCATTCAAATAAGCAACAACATTGCAGACTTCATTGGAACCTAAAGACTACATATAAGTATTTCTATTGGCCTAATAATTACTCATGAATAAACTCGCAAGTATGACGTCATTATATATCAAAAATCATCACCTAAGAAATTAGAAATTATATTAGAATCAATGTAATGCAGGTTACATACTCATTTCCGATTAGATATTATTTGACTACAAGCCACATTGGATTAAAGAACTCCAAGCAGAAACATATAGGATGAGTTGTATGACTGCAGAATCATTAGCATTGTAGATTTAGTAACGCATAAGACAATTAAACTATTAACAACACTCATATCTCAAGCATACACACAAAAACATGTTTCAAACTTCAACAAACTAAAAACACCCAACTTGAAACAAATCAATCTATCATTAAACAACAGTAATAAGTCTACAGAAAGAAACTTGAGCAACGAAAAAGAAAGAGATCGACCCTAAAAGCTTTCGAAAACCAACTAAAACGAATAAGAACCAAAATAAGTTTACCTTTTCGAGGGTAGTGAACTGAGAACAGCAAGCTAGCAGCCACGATCCTTCCACCACGAAAGAGAAACAACGAACACGAAATCTGGGAAGAATTTTCGAATTTCTAGGGTTGTTTTGGGGGAAAAAAGGATGAGGGTATTTTCGGATAAGAGTAAGAACAATTTGAATTCCAAATCCTATTTGAAAAAATGAGGGAATATCCTCCCAGAATTCTCACAAATTCGAATCGATTGGACGCTGCAGATGAATCCAATATCCTTGCCATACTACGACATTTGATGAAAATGTCGTTGTTATCAGCGCTGGAACAGTACTATTGGAGAGGGATGTTGAGGAAGAAGACAAGAATCCTACTCTGTACGCGTCCAAAGTGAACCTGCAGCTTTCCGTCTGCCTCCGTGAGTTGGAATCGATTGGAATTGTTAACATCGCTTGAATTGACGCGTAATGTTGTTGATATGAACGTTGGAGCGGGATGCCGTGTCCTTTTCTGTGTAATTTGACGCTGTCATTGTCGTTTTCACGCTGCTGATGTGAATGAAAAGAAAGATTGGGCCGGGTCGAAGAGAAAAAAGTTGGGTTATTGAAATTGGGCTGAGATTAATTGGGTTGGGGATATCTTTGAAAAGGGAAAGGCTGGGTCGGCTGGAAATGTTGTTAAAGGGTAGAAAGAATTGGGAATGGGTCCAAGATTAAGGTCTCTTTTTGAGTTTAAAGTAAGGTAAAGCCAAATGAATTAACAATTTGACCAAATCGAATTGCAAATGGCCAATCGAGGTTACTAACTTAGCCAAATTGAATTTAACTTGCAAATTCGGCTAAAATCTAGATAAGATGAGTTAACTAATTAATTAACAAGCTTCTTAATTTTAATGACATAAAATAATTAATTTAATTATAAAATAATTAATTTAGTTACAAATTAATTAACTCAAAATTATAACTATGACTTAAACCAAACTAAACTGATAAAAATATTTTTGAATATTTATAATTTATACTAATTATATATATAATTATATGAAATATATTTATTACTTAAAAACTATAAAAATCGACTGAAATTGCTTATAATAGCCTTGAAAAATATTTGAATTTTATAAAGCTAATTATTTTAAATCATTTGAAAATTAAGAAGCTCGAAAACTAATGCATATCGTGGAGGGTCAAAATTGGGTGTCAACATCAGGCGTTCTCGGGGAGTAGGCCCTCCTTAGGTCAGGCGTCCTCGGGGAGGTCAGGTATCCTCTAGTCAGGCGTTCTCGGGTCAGGAATCCTTGGGTCAGGCGTCCACGGGCAGGTCAGGTATCCTCTGGTCAGGAGTTCTCGGGTCAGGCCTTTTCAGGTCAGACATCCTCCGGTCAGGCGTTCTCGGGTCAAACATCCTTGAGTCAGGCGTTCTCGGGTTAGGCATCCTCGAGTCAAGCATCCTCGGGTCAGGCATCCTCGGGTTAGGCGTTCTCAGGTCAGGCATCCTCGGGTCAGGCCATTCTCGGGCCAGGCGTTAGGGGGTCAGGCATCCTCGGGTCAAGCATTCTCAGGTTAGGCATCCTCGGGTCAGGCATCCTCGGGTTAGGCGTTCTCAGGTTAGGCATCCTCGGGTCAGGCCATCCTCGGGCCAGGCGTTAGGGGGTCAGGCATCCTCCGGTCAGGCGTTCTCAGGTTAGGCATCCTCAGGTCAGGCGTCCTTAGGTCAGGCATCCTCGAGTCAAGCATCCTCGGGGTCAGGCGTCCTCGGGTCAGGCATCTTCGGGTCAGGCGTTCTCGGGGAGTAGGCCCTCCTCGGGTTAGGCATCCTCGGGTCAAGTGTTCTTGGGGAGTAGGAACTCGAACTTGAAAAATTCAAATTTTATCAATATAATTTGATTTGATATTTGGAAAACTTGAATCAATTGGATGATGCTTCCAAAACAACGTAAAACACATTCAAAAAAAAAAAGACCTAACTCACAAATAGATCATTGTTTTACGTTTAAAAATGAAATAGAGACTTTAGTTTCGAAAAATATTAACATTTTAAAGAAAAATTGATTTACAAAGAGTCGCCTTTTAGTTTGTCCCCTAACGTGCGGTTGACCTGCGACTTGACTAAATATTTGACTTTTGACCAAATTTGAAAATTAATAAAATAAAGAAAAACCATTTTTCATGTACTTAAAAGGAAATAAACTTAAAATAATTCTTAAGAAAATAATTATTTACATTGACAAACAACATAAATAAATAAGGAATAAATAAAGCATAAATATTTCAATTTAAACATAAAAAAGAAGAAACAACTATCTTTTGGAAATTTAATTAAATTAAACCAAATTAAAAACAAAGGTTAGAGTTAAAAAAATAAATCAAATATACAATAATAGATAAATTTCAAAATTATCAAAAATACCCAAAAAAAAAATGGCCTATTGGCCCAAAATCAGAAGTTTGTTTGCCTGGGCTGATTTTGGGCCTAACTGTTGCTATGGATTAATCTGGGCTTTGTCCCAAACCTACTCTATTTTCTAATAAAATCCGGCTACAATAAAAATTTGGGCTTTTGGCCCATTTCTGCTGCTGAAATATTGTGTATACAACAAGTGTATATTACTGTATTTGTATACCTATGTATACAACCTAATTCAGCTTTCAAACACCTGTATTCTCGCCTCAGCCCTGTATTTCGATACTCTGGACCTGTATATCACTGTATACTGAGTGTATACAGTCCATTTTTGGACTTCCGAGACTTGTATCAGCTTCTTTTTCACCTTCGAACAATATGAGGCTGACTTGATACCCTTGCAGGGAGATGATGAAAAGAGTCTGACTTAGACTCCGCAAAACGTCACATGCAATACATGGAAGTAAGGATTAATACACGACAGAGATGATGAGTCAACAAACAACAAAGCTTCAATCTCCTTAAACCAATGCAAAATTATTTTTTCATACAAAAGCATATGAAATAAAAGACTCTACTAATCAAAACAAGAAGGAAAAGAAAATAACTCCTTGAAAGTTTAAACATGACAAACAACAAGTAATAGCTAGGCACATTTAATCAGAGAAGCAGACAAAACCAAACTTGATCAAATCCCAAAATGATGCAATCTAATCACATGCTTTTTAAGAGAACTAAAACAAAATCGATACACAATAAAACTGGACCATTAACAATTCATGAGGGACTAAAGAATCAACATGCTATACGAGAAAAACAAACAGAGTACTAATCATAGACTAAAATTATAAAAAACACTAAAATTACTTTAATATTTATTTCTTCAATTTTATAAAAACTAATTATTTCAAATCGTTTGGGATTGAAGAGACTCGATGATTAATTTATATTGTAGAGGGTCAAAATTGGGTGTCAACACATATTATTTTTAATCAAGCTATCTTATTGGATAACTCATGAATTCTATTGAATTAACATGACTTTGTGTTATCAACATTCAACTTATTTTGTTAATTAATTTGTTCACATATCCTATCATATTGTTATGATTTATTAATGTTGGTCAACAAGGTGTTCTTCAAAGAGAAAATACATAAATCCCCCTAAACTTGGCAGCAAAATTTACTTTAGTACTTTAACTATACAGACGTTTAAATATCCCTCTTAACAATTCTGAACTGATTAACTATCACCATAAGAGCTGACGTGGCAAAGTGAGTGTATTCACACTCCTCAAAGCGCGTGAAATAATAAAAATAAAAAAATTGAAAGGTAAAATCATACACATGACATTTTTTTTATTGGCCAATATATAACTAATATTTTTTTTAAAAAAATATAAGTTAAAGTTAAAGAAAAAGTGAAATTTCTTGTTTAGAAGTAAATGAAATTTGTGGGTTCAATTATTATTTTTTTAAAAAAATATTTAATCTTTTTGTTCTCTCTTTATTTTGTTATCTTCCCCAAATATCTTCTTTTCCATTGAAGCACTCCTTATACCTTTCTTCTCTCATATTAAAATTTTTCCTTCATCTTCATCCCTCACCTCACCTGCCCTTCACTAATCACAAAACCCAACACAACATTTAAGTATTAAATGTAAACTTTATTGAATTTTAAGTAACTAATTTTGAATCCAATTAGTTGTGATGCAAAAAATGTGGGTCTATCAACTTTCTTATACAACCTTTATTTTTCATTTGAGTTGTTAAGAAAAAAATAACTTTCACAAAATATTATTCTCCAAGGGGCAGATTTGTGGGAGAGAGAGGGTTCGAAGAAGAAAAAGTAAGTATGCTATTTTTTAATTTTTGATGAATGTTGAAGAAGAAAACAACTATTGAAGGCTGTAAATTTGGGAAAAAAGAAGAAGCTAGTGTAGGTTGAAAATGGTGAAAATCAAGAAAGAAGAAAGAGTAGGAGGGGGGGCGGGGGGGGGGGGTAGAGAGAAGGGGTGGAAGAAGATGGGGCAATTTTGATTTTAAAATGTATTTTAAATTAATTGATTAGTGTAAT